>JAQGBT010002949.1:0-21660 GCA_034698585.1 Disparrhopalites patrizii | reverse complement strand
ACGAATCCCAGCAATAATATGGACCGATTTTGCCTTGGTCAACTCTCAAACGTGAATAGAAACTCAACAATCGAAAATACAAGACGTCATATAGGCAAAGGTATAGTGGAGGAAATATATCTGTCCAACAAAAGTGTTAGGAGTTAGGATGTATACATATAAGTAAATGTAAATGTTAGGATCAATACCGTTAGTTGTATTGACTGCCGACCGTGACCTTTGGCGTAGATTCCACTAACGACGTACACGTACAGTTTTACAATCTGGAATGTGTCCCACTTTCTGGAAGAAAAGAGTTTTTCACTATTCAGTTTTTGATAATAATTTTTAGATCAATTTAATGTGTTCAGTGTTCCTTGAATCTGCACATGATTGAAATACCTTGAAAGAAAAAGATTTAGTTGGAAAGGACGAAACTTATCTCTAATAATCGTTTTACCAATCGTAATCATTTTACCAGAATGATACGATAATCTTGTTGGAAAACTGAATCTCGACAGATATTTTCTTTGTGTTGAGTGAGATGATGTAATCTAAATACTTTTTGATTTTATGAGACTCGAGTTTCACCTTTTCTATTGAATTGGAAAACGGGAAAGTGTCTTTTGAATAGTCTATATAAACTGGAACTATACTAGGTGTCTGAGTCAATCCATTAATTTTGGAACACATTACGTTGGTTAATGTTAAATCTGTAAAGATGGGAGACAAGTGAGTGTACTGTGGAAGACTTCCAGGGCTTGATTGTACAGATAATTTAGATAGATCATTCCGTGATTCTGTCGTGTTGACCTTAGGATGACAATTACTAATTACGTGACTATGATTGTTCCACATAACTGTGATTTCTCACACACAAATCTAATTGAATTTTGCTTGAAAATTGTAATTCCAGGTGTTCGGCTAACTTACGTGGCTGGTGAAGTATATGCGGAATGCCTATCGGACAGCGCAATATTTGTTCAATCTCGTAATTGCAATCATAGTCATGGCTTTCATCCCAGCACTGTCTGTAAAATTCCTCCGGGTTGCTCTCTCAAGATCTTTAATAATCGGGAATTCGCCACTCTCCTGGGTCAAAATGTCAATCTTGGATTCGAAGCCGTTTATGATTTGACGAAAATGTGTACAATCAGGTTCGTTTCTATATCCTTTCAAAACTGGGCTTTGGTCCATCCATGTCTTCGGATTTGCCCATGTGAATAGGGAAGCCAGTAATGATGGATTCATGAGGAGGGTACTGATTTCAGGGAGCTTGACCTGAAGATACCCTCAGAAGGTACCGGTTTTTTGCGAAGCAAATCACCGTTCACCATTACCTGATCAGAGGTTTTATCAATACAAAAAATAATTGTTGCATTTTCGGTTCAAATTTGAATTTCAATTTGCACTGTTGTAGAACTGCATTGTTCTGCAGATGGTCTTCCTCTCTCTTCAATGTCTTGAATTTTTGTGTCCCACATTCCATGACAATTATCATAAGTGTAAGTATACCGGGAACACTAGTGAATTTATGACAAGGAGCAGGATAGAATTAATAATAATAAAGGTTAGAGTTAGAATAAATAATAAAATAAAATAATAAAATATGTGTCCAAGAAATTAAATGCAGACTACAGCTACACTTTATATATTTATATTTCCCTTCACTGGAAAATTAATTTCTGAAGTGTATATGTATTGAATATATATTTAATAATATTTTTCATACATTTTTTTTTAATATTTAAGACAGTGAGAATATGTAAAGGGTAGCAGAAAGATCATTTGAATTTATATACAGATTTATTGTACCAGTTCATAAACGGAATTGGATCGTTTTTAGTTTTACTCAATAGTGATTGTGATTAGTGATCAAATAGTCCTGATTTGAGGATTCATAATTCTGGCTTCAGGTTTGGGTTGGAGGAACGATCTTGAAATCTAAAAATTTTAGTTTGGTTGTTGGAAAGCATTATGAAGGATCTTTTCCGTCACTCCTGAAGATTTTGAAATGAACTTGGACAGTTTTGCCTGTATAACTTTTGCTTGATGTTTCCACATTAATATGTATTGTCAATAAAGTCCGATTTTCGGAATAAATGTTTGCTTTCAAAAGGTGTTTCTGTGAAAGAAATTAATTTTTTAATTCTATTCTCCAGGATGTCATTCGTGAAAGGCTGGGGCGCCGAGTACCACCGTCAAGATGTGACAAGTACACCTTGCTGGATAGAAATTCATCTTCACGGGCCATTACATTGGCTGGATAAAGTTTTGGTGGAAATGGGGTCTCCACACTGTGCCATCTCTTCTGTGTCATAATATATAAGAATAGTAAATGGGAAGAAACTGAAGAAAACCAAAACTGAAAGGACAAATCACGCATCTCATTTGATTTAAAAGAAGAAACACTTGACAATGTATAAAATATATAAACTTAAAAAAAAAAACTGAGTAAATATTGTGTTATGGTTGCAGTCAGGAAAAGAAACGCTTTTGTCTTGGATAATATGTAATATTATATTGATCTTGTGTGTTAATGTACGAGTGCAAAACTTTTCAAAAATGGTTGACATGTGTATGTTTAACATTTATAATAATATAGTATGTGTACTTTTAGTGGAAGAAATCAAGACATTGTTATAATATATTCTTGTGACGTCCATCCGTGCTTTTAACTGTGTATAGTACGCTGCTATTATTACGGTTCTATGAGTTATTATCGTTTGTATTTTATTCATGCTCAAATAGATTACAAGTGCAACTAGTTCAAGGTTGCTTTTAAAAAAATAGTAATAATTAACTCTGTACATTCGTTATTCTAGGGACATTTATGGAAACTATGTATTTAAATTTGTAAAAGGCATCTAAAAACAATTTAGTAGCTGTATAAAAAATGTCTTGTGTCGCGTCACAATACGTTTCATCAATACGAAAATGTACTGAAAGTCACCTTCTAATCTTTTGCATTGTCGTAGGAACGATGCTATATACTCATAATAGGGTGAAAGAACTTACGAGAAATATTTTAAAATTGCCTAAGGTGTACTTACTTTAAAAATGTTTTAAAATAATAGCGACTAGTAATAGCCTGGGTATGGTATATAGACAAACAAACAAATTTTTGATATTTTCTAACGAAATACTACATTCTTGACTAATTGATAAATAATATATGTACGTATGGATTGTTATATTGGAATTGCGAGTGAGTACTTACAAAACATAGTTAAAAAAATAATGTTGAACGTGTTGCAACACTTTTTGAGCTAAGAAAATACTAACTTTATACTTGCTAGTCTGGAGTCGCAGTAAAGTAATCTTTTTTAGACCATATTGACGCATGTATTGCAGTACCATAGTAGATTGGTAAACAATAGATACATATATATATGTATATAATATACACATAGATGAAGCAGGGATTATTTCGTAATATTTCGGTGAAAAAAAGCGGTAAACGAATGGTTTGCTCCTCAATAGATTATATTATAGATAAACTGTACAACGATGTTTGCTGAATTATATTGCTGTGTACAAAAAAAGGGCAGCATAAAAATATGCTTAACTTGATAAATACAAGTAATACTTACAAATACCAGCTCATAAAATAAAATGTATCGAACAAATGTTTTTAACAAAATGCCTTCAAAACGTGTGGGGAAGTGGGGATATATTATTACAAGTTATGATGGCATTACTTGAGCTGCTGAAATTACAAAATTTGATTATACTATATACCAGATTAAAAAACGAGAGAATTTGATTTTTGGTTTGTGAACAAAGGTGAATGTATTTTGGGGATCCAACTACTATTTTGTGGTTTGATGATTGTTTTTTCCGTTTTTTTTACTTTGTAGTTTGTTTTACAGACTGTGTGCAAGTTGTATTACACACATACACTGGGGAAATGTCTTAATTGGCTCTATGTAGTACTACATAAGTATGATCTTATAATTTTAATGTTTTCATTTTCATATTTACTGTTGTCTTAATTTTCAAACTATTAAATGCTACCTGTTAAAAGTTAATGTATCTTTTTTTTTGATTCGTTGTTTTTTTCATTACAAATTGGCTGGATAATAGTATTCTAGAGTAATCATTTTCAATTTTCATTCCCTTTTTTGTTGTCCGTCTAGTCTTAAAAATTACCGAAACAATCCTGGAGACAACAACAGATATGGTCAAAAATTACTTATGATGCCACCCTTTCTAATGAGCTGTCTTTCAAAATGCGTGGAGGTATCAGCTTCCAATTCTGCAGTGTCAAAATTCGGGCGAAATTAAATGAAAATGTTTCTCGGTGATCTATAATAAGTCCGATTTTATTTTATTATTTTGTATAAAAAAAGGTACAAGTTACAGATCGGCAAATAAAACAAAACCACAAACAAGGTCTGCTGTCACTTTTTTCCTTGGCCCTGTCATTCTTCACGTTAATGTCCAATCAAAGATTTAGTAATTAGTATGTACATATTTGAAACTTTTTAAACTGCATCCATGCATAAAACAACGATTACAATATCATTTTCGACAAAAACGGACAAATTCATCTTAATTTATATGATGCGGAAATCTTTTCAGGGTGTCTCCTTTAATTTGAAAAAAGTTACAGAAACAATGTTCAATTTTTTATGGCTTTTAAATGGCTATTTAATTCCTAAAATATTCTCTCACTTTCTCCATACAAGGCCTCGTGGTAGATTTTTCCAAAAAAAAAAGAAAAGAAAAACAAGAGTATAATTTTTTCCCCTTTGTACATGTCTGCATCAGCCCATGATTTGCTTTTAGGTACGACGAATCACTTTAAAAAATACCTCTTTCCCCCAAAACATCCTGCATGCATGCACATCCGTATAAAGTACTTTTACAAACTGTCGCCTTAATTAAGCCTCCAATGCAATTATGAATCAGTCAGTACAAATCTTTTCTTTGCATACTTGCACAAACACACATAAACAATATGATTTTGAAACTAAAAGAAAATGAAGTAAAAAACAAAATAAAAAATGATACTGTTCTGCCACATTCATATGATTATTAAAAAAGTCTCTTTACGTGGAAAAAACAACAGTGAGTGAGCAGAACACAAATAAATTAACCAGAGGAGCATATAGAATTAATGTAGCTACCTCACGGAAACACCTCAAGAGTCATTTGGATTTGCTCTATGTACTATTATATCTACCAAAAAAATACATATGTGTATATATTTACATGCATGTTTACACGTTGTAGTAGTATCCGCATATTTTTTTCGGTTTCTCTCTCCTGAACATAAAATTTTCCCCTGGGTGTTTGCACACAAAATAATTTCTAAAAAAATCTTTGAAATAGAAACTATTTAAATTTCTTTTCCACATATGTATATATACATTTGTGCATTACACATAGGTACATTAACTCTTTCACTTCAACATTTTACCATTTTTGCATACCCGAACACAACCAGTACAGGTATTCACCATTTTTTTTTTCAAAGTAAAAAAAAAAGCGACGCTGAGTAAAGAAACGATAATTATCGGCGCTCTTTTCATAGCAGTAGCCACAAGGCGTAAGCACATGTGTATGCCGACGTACATATGTATACCAGGTAGTTCACAGGATGGTGTGTATATACTTGGGGAAAATAACATTATTATTATGGTTAAAATAATAATTCTTTCCCCCATTTTTATCCCATTTTTTTCCACACAGGAGAAGGCTAGACTACTATTAACTATTATGGGATTATTACATACATACAGAGTAGTTCTGCTTTATTCCCATGGTCTTCCTCCATGTACTTTGCGTGTACCCTCTTTATGTGTGTGGTGATGAAGGTGCTCCATGAGAAGGACTTGATGTTTTTCATGTATTTATATACATAAACACGCACATCATAGATATAAGATGTTTGAAACAGAGTAAGAAAAAAATTGGATTTTTTTTTTAGATGACGAGAAGCGATAGGGATAAAGCACGGATTTTTTTTTGGAGAGAGAATACAATACTTATTCCTTACTACTAAAAAAGCCATACTAAAGGAGCAGCGCAGCGTATTGAATTACTTTAGCGTATCCCTCAGCACTCACCTGCTCATAATTGCTTTGGAGTTGGTTATCTATAGAAATGTATTACGACTCTCCACATATACCTTATACACCATTTCAACCCTTTAACATTGACGATGGTGTAGCATGCTTGCAGGTGTTTCTCCCATTTTTTCCCTCGCTCACACTCTATAACCAAATACTTGGCAGTTTTTACTTAGGTCTCGACTAGTCCACACATCAGCTGGTACTAGCTAAAGTGCATGTGCTAAAGCGGTAGCAAAAAAAAACAAACATTACTATTTACTTGTGTGAATTTATATAGCTTTTTATTCGCCACAAAAAATTGCAACGTCGGTGGCTGTATTTATATATAAAAAAAAAAAAAAAGATCCGTAATTTTTCCTCCCTTATTATTTCTACCCACACACACACATATGATGAGTTGGTTCAGTGCATTCAGTAGCCACTGACCTCTCCCTTCTGCCTGGTAGAAGGTAGATGTGTTTTGTGCCTTTTAAAGAAAATTAAATGAATGTTCTCTGTAGAAAATTTTATTCTAACCCCCCAAAAAGAAACAACTTGTAACTAACTAAATCTGATCAAGTGGGAGAACTAACGGAAATAACAAAGTATAGGATAATAATTTTGACCTCCCGGAAATTCTGTGTACCATGCCTTTGGTGGGGGCATTTGCGGAGAAAGTCAATGCGGATTACTTGGACTTGTACATACCCAAACCACATTTGTGAAGAACATGTGTGGTCTATAAAGCTCATGACCGTTCCAATTTCGGGACGCCCACATGGTCATTACCCCATAATAATCACGTGGAGTCTCCAGTGTGTATGGTGGTGAAAGGATTAAATGAATAAGGACTCGTAAAAAATTAATCAGCAATCGCCTCCATGTAGATCATGGACTTGTTTTTTTTATATTTTTTTACTTTTGTTTTATACACATGTAAGATTTCTTCTCCCCCTTTGTGACTGGGTAAGGCCTGTTCCCACGGTGTATTTTGACGACTCTTCCCTAATTCCTAATAAATGACATGCATCAGGAGTGGGGGATTCTAATTGAGAACAATTGTTGGGGTGGAAACAGATTTTTTTTTTCTTATTGGCGGCAACCCTACAAGTCCCAGGACGAAAGAGGAAGCACGTGCTAACGGTGTAACTTCTCAAGTGGTATACAATTGTGGCCAAGGAAAGTGATTTCCTCTTCCCTGGCCACAATTCCTATCTTTTCTCCTCCAGACAAAACACACACATTAGATTTTTTGTGGCTTCTCCAGTGACTCGTCAACTGTTCCATATAATAAATTGTTTCCAGTGCAAAAAAAAAATCTACCATTGAGGAGTGGAAGAAGTTAGACAGACAGAGAAAAAAAAAAAGAATTGAGGAAGGGAATGGGTTTTGGCCTCTGGAGGCGTTTCAAGATAATTCTCATGGTCATACATATACACCCGCAAAGCCAGGCGGGTATTATAAGCGGGAGGATCCAGCAGTATAGACAACCCGAGTGATTGCAAGGGATTGAGCGCTTGTGCAAAATTTACGCCACGAATATTGATTTTTCCTGGGCTTCTACACGTCTCCGTGTATAATGCATGTATAAAGCTAGACCGTATGCATGTGAGGTCTTCGGGAGGGAAGGAAAAGAAACCTTTCTGCCCGGGTTTAACCATCAGCACATGAGAAGGCTTCCCTCCTTTTTTTTTTAATACTTTCCCTTCAGTTTCCACACACTCAACAACTCCTTCTACGACTCACACATTCAACACTTCTCAACTACCACTTGTCCAGGAAACTCTTTTGCTCCGTCACGACTTTCTCTCTCTCTCTATCCTTCTCTCTAGTAGTCCCTCACATATGAACTTGTGTGTAATTTTGTGAATTTACTTTCCCTCCCTAAAAAAAGATAATTGTGGCTGGAGAAGTGGTGGAGAAAGTTTACTTTCATTCCCCATTCATGTGATTTGTGCTGTACCTTATTACAATAAATTCCTTAGCCCTTTATTAATTTACTCTCTTCATTATTTAATTAAAGCCAAACACCTGCTTCTCTTACCCGTGAGGTTTTTTTTTTTGTTCTTCCTGCAGTGTCGGAGGATTTATTTGTGACAACCTGCTGACTTGGTAGAGAGAAAGGAAGGAGAGGAATAAAAAAAATGAGACATTGTGCGCGAAATTGGTGAACAAAGGAAGGGTAAAAGGAGGAGGGAATATGAAAAAATAATTGCGTAAACAGAGGGAGAGAGGTGGAAAAGTGATTGTTTCTAACCCTTTGGCTTAATGCCCTACCACCAAACGTTACGGACTCTTTCATTTCAAACTTGTCGATGTAACTGACTTATTTTTTTTTTTTCAAAACCATTGTTGATTGTTTCACCCCCGCTATCAAATAGATATTTTTGTCTTAACTACATTCAATGTCGTACCTAATCAGGCACATTACTATTATAGTACCTTTCGCGTACAGTGATGAACCGCACTAGTGTTGAGGAACGGGGGGGAAACCACGTGATTTCAGCATTTGACAACAACGTGTGAGTCTTCCCAGCTTTGGATTCTCTTTTGTGATTGAAAGGGGAAGTTTGCCAATTTATATCCACTTTCTTGACGTTTTAAAAAAATTTCGGAGATTTCTCTTGTCATCTCTCTGGCTAAGAGTGAGAGACAGAGACCAACATTTATTGGATGGTGATTTTAAACAACAGAGGACACAATATATTTTATTATGGATCACAAAAATATTTTCAAGGTAAATTTTTTTTTTATCTTGTACGCACTACACGTATAACACATGTATGGAAATGGGAAATTATATATTTTGGCAGTAGTTACTACATCGTGTCTGATGCTCTCATTCGAATTCATGTTGAAGTCACACACGGCAATAAAGAGTTAACTATATAGTCCGGCAACGCTCCATGAACTCTCGTTTCGCTCAGCTATTTTCAAAAGTTATGACAGGCTTTGGCAATAATAATAACATACATTTTCAAACATTTTTCTCTACCTCACATCCAAGGGCTTTGTTGGACGGCTGGGGGGGGGGGGAGGAAACATTGTTTGTGTGACCAACTTTTTTTTTTCTCTGTATCTTACATGGAAATAAGACGGCTCACTTTTATATTTTTTCCCATCGAGTCACAACGTATAGGAGGGACATAAAAATGTACTTGCAATAGCTTATTACTTATTATCCATAGTCCACCATTTCCAATGGCTGTAACAAATGGTCGTCCGAGAATATACGGCCATTTACCAAGGATATGTCTAGGTAATACTATAATGTTGGGCATGGAAGTGTATAAAAAAAGTTAAGGAGTAATCCATCTCACGTTATGTTTAAGGTAAACAAGTGGGAACGTTGGGTGAGCCCAGACTTTTATTTCTCAGTTTAGCAAATGAAGTAAAAATATGTACTTTATCCCTTTAACTTCCCCGCACAGTTGATGATTTCATTCTCATCCGCAAAGTCTAATGCATAATTTACATTTTTAATGCGTTTTAATAATCATCACACGATGTTTTGTAATTTGTTTTGCTGCATTCTAATTGATCGCTGGTGTTCCGAGGAAATTTCAAGGATAGCATTACATTTAGAATTTTGTTTTTTTGTATACTTTTTGTTCCAACTCGACTAAATTTGAACAATTCTATAATTTTCTCATTATAAATAAAAATTAGCTTCCATTGAGTTTTCGGTTTGGCGATTTCCTCATGAAATTCGCTTGAACTGTTATTATTGAAACCCTTCTTCACCGTTTTCTCACTTTCTTAAAATTTCACAGACTAAGGAAAGAGAGAGATTTTAGTGGGAGGAAATTATTATTAATTATTGAAGGAGAAATGCAATAACAAGTTATTAATTACTCATTTGCAAACTCTACTAAATACAACAGTAACTTGTCGTTCAAATACACCCATCTTCTATGTTTTACACTTTTTCAATTCATGTATTTAATTTCTTTCACAACGTCCTAACAAGCTGCAAAGAGATTTGTTAAAAAGGATTTTACTTTTCCTGTTAATTGTACAAATGAGCATTTTCTCTTCGCAAAAACAAAAAAATAAAATTAACGAGTCTCCAAAAATAAAAGAATCATACGTCCCAAACAACATACTGATTTGTGTAGGGAGAGCTCATTTATTGATAGTAATTAAAAAAAAGTAGTGAAGAATCAACGGTGAGAGAATCGGAAACGAGTTTTCTAGAAGTAATCATTACTGTACCAAATCCAATGGTGACTGACATTCACAAATAAATTCATTAACAAGCCGTCCCTCTTCTTCGTTATTTTTTTTTTTGTTTTTTCCGTAGAGTTTTCGATTCCTGTAGAATATACAATAATATTCGCTACTGATGCCTTTGTTCCCAAATGACATCATTCTCTTTACTTGATGATCACTTGCTGAGAATAATTTCTCACACGTTAGAACCCTTTCCTTTTCCTGTTGTACCTCTGTCTCTTTAAGGTGGTTGAATGGAAGAAGGCCTGAGTAACACATACACGAGGATGGAGGCAATTATTGTATGGTATAGTGTGTAGTTGAGGGGCATCATTTTTTATAGTACACTATTTTGTACTCCACACCGGTCCAAAGTAGCCACTTTGTACACGGAGTGAAGGTTGTCATTCGAAAATGTGCTAAGTGTGTGTGTGAGAAAGAGAGAGAGAGAGAGAGAGAGAGAAAGAGAAAGAAAGAATCCTTTGAGCAATGAGCTGTGGCTGTCCTTAATAATAATAATAATTTTGCAAAATTACGTGTAATGATGGCGAGTCTAAAGTATACCAAAGTCCTTAGCAACTGTGGCATATTTGCACAAAGTTAGCAATTTCCTGTTGGTAATAAAAAAAAAAAAAGAGACGGACGACATGAGACATTCAGCAAGAAGAAATACAAAGCATCTGTAAGGAAGGCATACATAAAAAGGGGAATAAATCAAGGGATAGAGAGAGAGAGAGAGAGAGAGAACGAGACAGGAAGAAGAAACAAGAGCAAGATTATGAGAAATAGAGAAAGCGGACAGCATCGAATCATGACGGATAGGACGTGACAGATACAAAGAGAACAGGGATAAGAGGCGAGGGAAATAATTAGAGAGGCAACAGAGATGGAGAAAGAATTAAATGGACCGAGGGGAAGAAAGAAAGATGGAGAAAGAGAATAGAGAAAGAGAGAGAGGAGAGAAAGATGAAGAACCAGATGGAAATAAAGAGAAAGGGTAAAGATAAACAGAGAAAGAGGAATAAAGAGAAAAGTGGAATAGAAAAACGAAAGAAAGAGAGAGACAGATCGAGATGGAGAAAGACAAAAGAAAGAGACAGAAAGAAAGAGGGAGATGGACACGAAATAGAGAAAGACAAAAGAAAGAGACAGAAAGAAAGAGGGAGATGGACACGAAATAGAGAAAAAAATGGAAGAGAAAAGGGAAGAAACAGAAAGAGAAAAAAGTAGAATATAAGAGAATAAGAGAGAGAAAGACAGGGAAAGATAGCAATTGATGGAAAACTGCGGAATCGTATTTGGAAATCTAATTCAAACTTAAGCCCTGTGAAGTGTGAATTCCGCCAAACACAGATTTTCCCCTATATAAAGTACCTTAAATTTATGAAAAAAAAACATGTACAATCGAATAGTTCCGTAGAAAATAATTTATAAAACAGGATCTTGTTTCAGACTCAGCCTACGCTTTAAAAGTTAAACAAGTGCGAGCAAAATTGGGAGATCAGAGGTGGAGTAATTTTTTTTTCGAACTGCAATTATGCCTTTCATAACAAGAACCTTTCCACAAAATCAACAATATTTTTTTTGTGGGAATAACCAAAACGAATGAAGAGGTTTCCACACTCACTCAAGTCCGTCCTCATATTCAGAAATTGCTTGTTTTCTTCTCTTAGAAATGTCATTCATATCGTTTTAGTTCGTACAATTTTCTTTGTGAGACTATAATGCTGAAGTCGGAATGTCTTCCGAGTCTTCCCCTGAACTCTTTTATTACTGGCCACAGTGCCACAGCAGTCTAACAATGTGAGTTTTCATAATAATTTTGGGGAAACCAAACCGCAGTCGAAAAATTTTCCATCAAAAAAAGTCAGGTGACGAGTAGGATTTTTTACGGAGGCTTTTCACCTACCCTTTGTTTCCTCGCATATTGTAGGTACTATGTACATAGGTACATAAGGTACTGATTTTGCTGTATCACTCCTTCCAGCATTTTGAACAGAAATGTTAAAATTCCCTCTTCCTTTCTCCCACAGAAAATTCTGTTGTAATTTCGGCGGAGAATTCCTTTAATAAATGTTTTTAGAAATTTTCATTTTCACCAACGTATTTATCATAGCTCAGTTGTTATTGCCCTTTCCATATGACGCAAAAAAAGGCAGGTTTGTGAAATTCGTGTGCATCCGTAAGAATTTACTATTTACGTTCTCTGCGAAAATTTTTATTTGATGAAAAATAAAGTATTTTTACCAGTGCAGTATTGCAGTGTATGTCTGTATCTAGGGAAGCATGCAGTAGTACTAAAATGACATTATTGTGCAGACGTTTTTACGAGTCAGGGATATGCATTGTTAATGGAGAACAAGGAGGAGGAGTGTCGTATTAGATTTTTCCTAGTTCTTTGCTGAGGGACGGGGAGAGAAACAAACATGAATTATAGATACATATAAATACTTCGACCTTGGAATGAATTACTAGAGGGTAGAGGCTTCAGCCAGAGTGGACGTGACTACCACGATTATTCTGCAAAGTGCTGCTAAAAATGATTGTCTCAGTGGGGGGAAATTACTTCTCCGTTTATTTCTCCCAATTTTTTCTCCTTTCTCTCCTTTTCCTCTAGCTCGGCGTTAATTGCTTTTTCTCTTTATGCCCATGCGTATTCCTTTTTTATAATTACCTCTCTCTCTCTCTTGCTCATTCTCTCTTATTCCCTCTCTCTCTAGCTCTCTCTCAATTATTTCTATCGTGCCTTCTCTCTCTCTTGCTCATTATTTCGTACTTTCTCTCTTTCTCATTCTCTCTCTTTCTGTCTCTTGCTCATTCTCTCGTTCTTTCTCTCTCTCTTTCTGTCTTACTCATTCTCTCTCTTTGTCTCTCTTGCTCATTCTCTTGTGCTTTCTCTCTCTTTCTGTCTTACTCATTCTCTCTCTTTCTCTTTCGTGCTCATTTTCTCGCGCTTTCTCTCTCTCTCTCTCTTACTCATTCTCTATTTCTCTCTCTTATTCATTCTCTATTTTTCTCTCGTGCTCATTCTCTCGTGCATTCTTTCTCTTTCTCTTTTACTCATTCTCTCGTACTTTCTCCCTGTTTCTTACTCACTCTCTCGTGCTTTCTCTCTTTCTCTTTTACTTATTCTCTCGTGCTTTCTCTCTCTTGATCATTCTCTCCTGCGTTTTCTCTCTTGCTTTATATATCTGTTTCTAGCGCTTTCACTGTCTTACCATTTGTCCCGTTTTGTTCCTCACGTTCTCTCTACCTGTTTTGAGCTTTCTTTCCCTTTATCTCAGTCTCTCTTAGAATTTCTTCCTTGACTCTTTCTCTCCGTCTCTCTCTAAATTTCGATATTTTTTTCTTTCTGTCAGTCTCTCTCTCTAAATTTCGATATTTTTTTTTCTGTCAGTGTCTCTCTCTCTAAATTTCGACAATCGTTTCTTTCTCTCAGCCTCTCTATAAATTTCTTTATTTTTGTCTCTTGTTCTTTCTTTTCGCTTGTCACTCTTTCCTTCAGTCTCTCCTCCCCATTCTTTCTCTTGCTGCCTCATTCTCTCAGGAAAACAAAGGAGCAGTCATTTACATTGTATTAAGACCTGATACAGACTTATAGTCCCACACATAATCCTCTGTCAACCCCATGCATGTCAATATCATTGGGACATTGTTTGGTAATGCTTATCCTTGCTCTTTAATCTCGCGAATTACAATAACTAATAAATACTCCCCATATGGTTCTCCCTTCTCCTGTGTCTAACGGTGCGTCAGAGAATGCTGTCACACGGTGCTCCTCACGAGTAATGCGCTAAACTTTCTTATCCAACATTATGCAACAAGAAATATTTGTACACATAATTATTTATGTACCATGGGACGTTTCCTCGCATGTAAAAGCAGTAAAAAAAAAAGAGCATTTTCATTGTCATCCTCACTTTTTACGCCTTTCTTTTTATGAAGATGACTTTCATTAAGAAGGCTATGGGACACTTATCATTGCGTCGTCCAATGTTTTTTTTTTCGGTACCAATATTTTACGATATTGTGTTTTTCTTTAAGGATTAATTTTTACTTGGAAACAATTTTTTTAACAACATGGCCGTATATCATCAATGGCTGCAACACAGAGTGTACTTAAATCTGTAGTACTTACATATATGAGAAACTAATATCCATGAGCGAAGAAAGTTTTGTGTATTCCATTCACGCTTTATTGTTATTATTATGAGTCCTTTGTATTGTTTCTTAAGCCAGTTGACGTAAGTCCTCAAAAGCGTAGGATAAAAAAAATATGTGCTTGAGAAGGCAGAAAAAATAACAGTGCACTTTTGACTGTGTATATAGGTACCTTTCAATGGAACGTACATATGCCGGGATATACAGGGGGTTTCCAAAAAAATTGTATTTGCATGCTGAAAACTAAAAACACGACAATTTTTTTTATTATGCCTTTTTTATGTATTGCATTTCTAAATACAATAGCTGGTCCATCCCTCCAGGCATTCCAAAATGCTAAAAGGTAGTATATTGAAAAAAAACGAGGGTAAAAGCTTTCCATGAGATTTTCCCATCTTTTTTTTTTGCGGTATACATACGCACGCAATATCCGCGTAGGTATATTACCCATTTAATTTTCATATTGGTTGGAAATGTGAAATATTACTAGCTAAAGACCGCCTGTATCATGCTAGAGAATGACACAAATTCCCAACTTCTTTCCCGTCAAAAATCCATTACTTATATATACTCGTAAATTGACATGGCACGAGGAAGAAATGACTGGGTTCCTAATGCTCTCATTTCAACCGGCAAGAAAGATGCATTTTATGCTAATATCCACCCGACTCTACTCCCTACCACATGCATTAATTATGCATTTGTTTCATTTCTGACCGCTCTGCAGGAAAATGCATTTGTTCGGGACGTAGGCGAAAAAAAGGCTATTACTATTATTTAGTATGGATTTATACAAAACATTTTGTTTTTCTTTCCTTCTTTTATCAACGACTGACCACCGCCGCTTTCACATACTATGTAATATGCAAGCTGCATTTTTTTTTCCTGACGTTCTCGAGTTTTGAATTTTTTCCCTCTAGACAAATAAGAAAGGTATACATAAGTACATACGTTCATGGGAGAGAAAGGCCAAATTAACTAGGGGCAAGCTCCATGGGGGGAAAAGGTGTGAAAGAGACGGAGTTCATGTAATATATGGCTAATAATAATGATTTGCACCCAAGCTGTACTGAGAAGGTGGGCACAGAGCTGGAGCGTTCTGGAGAGTACGGTAAAGGGTCTGGAATATTTCCTGGGGGAGAGAAACCACTGTCCGTGAAATTCTCCAGAAGAAAGATTTGTATATAGACATGTAGTCCAAATCAGATCCAATTTCACCAGTGAAGTAGAAAGTGACCAAGTTGTAATCACAGGTGTGGCTCTTCCCACAAGGGATATGGAATAGATTTTTGGTTTCCTATTACTGTAATCCCTCCGTGCATTTTTATCCACTGACCACACACTTGATCGTGGAGAAGGTTAGCCCAATTAATAGATTTGGTGTTTTTTTTTTATATTGTAAAAATACTGTTATATGGACGTGACTGTGGCAACTACACCGTACTTGTAATTCTTTTCCCTCCATTAAGCTCTCCTTGGGGATTGTAAAAAAAAATACGTAATTTTGACCCACCAAATGACCAATAACGTCATATGGCACTGTATTCGACGCGTACAGGGTGGTCTGAGTCAATTTTACCTCACGTCACCAAAGTGTCATTTGGTATATTGAACATTCTTACATGTTTATGGGAAAGCGTCTATATGAACCACCCTGTACGTGGGTAGTTGTCTTTTTTATTTCGTACATTTTCCATGTGATTTAAACCACGAAATTGTTCTTGTTTTTTTTTTTAAAATACAGGATGCCTGAGCATCACCAAAGATTCTCTACCTCAATGGATCTCACTGCCACTGCCTACAACAATATGACCTGCCAGCAAATTCCAAACGTGCTTTTTTAAAAGAAGCCCTTGGATTGGATTCCTTATTTAAAGCAACAATTAAAGAAATATTTTTTTTCTCGCTCTTTTATTAGACGACAAGTTGTTGAAGCCCATCATTGTGGTTGCTTCAAGCCAACAAATAAACCAACAACAAAATTTGCCTTAATTATACACATTCCATCCCAATGTCGCACGGAAGCTGCAACAATTTAAAGGTATGTAATTTCCTCTGTAAACACTCAGTCTTCATTACTATTCGATGTGGATACATTGATGATTCTATTTAGTGATGTCCAACATTTAGCCAAATCCATGAATGGTACACGCTTATCTGGGTATATGTGCGGGCTCATAATTTTTGGATTGAATGGGATACAACATTAGTCAAATTGATTGAGCCGGTGGAACCAATTAAAAACCCTTCAATAAATGTGATGGGGATACAAATGAGATTTTATTAATGACCACCCCATAGTTTTTGGCTTGGGACTCAATCACCATGAAATTTCCAGGGTGCATTAAAAATGTACCTTTTTCTAAGTACTGTAATAAAAATCTAAGGGGTGGTGTGGTCGAACAAATCAACACATGAGAAGGTTGGGTGTGACTGTTTTTTTAAAGTAATAATTACATAGTTTGTATTCGACACTGACAATTTATAATGGATTTACTCCCTCAGAGTTATCCATACTTGCTTTTTGGACCCCATTTTAATAATCACTCTGGCTGTATATGTGATGACTAATCCGGGGATTTGCCATTACTGTGTCGTAATCGTCCTGTACAAAGTAGATTTTTGTGCTGGTTGATTTTTTTAAAATGAAATTTAGTGACTCCATACGCTCTGTTTGTGGATGAGTGGCATGTGCGCAGCAAATACATGTGTTGGAGGGCAGGGAATTCTATGAAATTTTGAGGGACAATTTCGTCTCGTATGGGGGATAATGCACCATGTGTGCAAGACAATTTATGGAAGGCCAAAGTCAGTACAAGTTTACATCGTAATAAGTGTGCAAAAAATAAAATGTTTTGGTTACAAGAAGAAAAAAAAACGAGTGAAAAACACACCTTCACAATTACGGCAGGTGCAAACAATTTAAAATCAGTTTTGATGTCCATTTAACCTGATTTTATTTTCCAGTTTATTTATGTATAGAGAAAATGTATTTATGGAAAGGGAGAGGGAGAGAGAGAGAGAATGCATGAAGCAACATTTTGATATTGTCTCGACAAGGGTTTCGATTTTACTATGTTGTAAAAGTATATAGAGAGGGAGATCCCACAAAATTCAAGGTTAGCAGTCATTGGAATAGAAAATGCGTGACGTGAACTCATCGAGTGCGAATAATTACCGTCTATTCACGTGGAATTCTTTTTTTTTAACCACGAGACGCTTTGTGAGCTTACAAAAGCTGTGTAGTTTATAAAAAAAAATCTTTGGATGTATGTACACTTTTTGCTGACATTGTGTAAATATGCATAAAATGCTCCAGCTAAAGTTTTAGGGGACGCGTAAAATTGAAAGTGTATATACATATGTACGGAAAGAAACAGTCTTTTGAGCCATATTTTTCCTCAACCCGTCTAGATTTCCTCCTTTTTTTTATTGCTGTTGCTTGTAAAAAAAATATATCTTTTATTGCCATACAATCCATTTCCTCCATATGAATGAATTTAAATAAAAAAAAGCCATTCCATGGACTCCAGCATGTTGCCACTGGGACTTTTCATCATCATGCTTTATGTAACCCTGAGAGGTGCATAGAAATGTAGCCTTTTCCCATTATACTTGTACTAACATGTATACACGGACATGAATTTCAAAAGGCTTATGTATAAAAATGAGAGAAAGGGAGAAAAAAGTGCAGGTATACAGGTGAACACACAGGATGTGCTGATTGTTTCCATCATAGTTCCCTTTGTTACTACCTCAATTACGGATGCGACTTTTAAGCAAATTGAAAGGTCGTTGTATAAAAAAGTACTTTTTCAGCTTCATTACTTTCCTTCTTCTTTACTTTTACTATGACGGACACACATGCTCTGTCTCTGTTCTTCCACATTATTTGTCTCGCTCATTACCTCTGTTTTTCCATATCTGCCCGTCTCTTTCTTCCAGTTTTTGCTTCTTTTCTTTTTCTCTCCCGCCTCCTTTTTGTTTTTTTTAACTCTTTCTTTCCTTGGCTTTCAATTTCTCCCTGTCGTTTTTTCTTGCACTTTCTCTCTTGTTCTATAGCCTTCTTTCTTCCTGTATTTCCCGCTCTCTCGCTGTTTTTTCTTTCTCTCGCTCTCTGTTTGTTGTCTCTCTCTCTCTCTCTGTTTTGTGTCTTTCTGTCGCTCTCTGTTTTTTGTCTTTCTCTCTCTCTCTCTCTCTGTTTTTTGTCTCTCTCTCTCTCTGTTTTTTGTCTTTCTGTCTCTGTCTCTCCGTTTTTATTTCTCTTTCTTTCTTGCTCCCTATTTTTTTTTATCTTACTTTGTACAATTTTCTCTGTATTTTTCTGTGTCGTTCCCACTCCGTCTTAATTTCTTTCTCTCCTTATTTGCTTCCATTTTCAACATCTTTGTACACTTTTTTCTTCTCCTAAACCTGTCTCTCTCTCTTCTACCTTCACACTCCAGATGAAATGAACTGTACAGATATACATTTGATTTCGTGCACCCATGTGCCTTGCACTTGCAACATGCAAATGAGCTCCGCAACAGCTTGTTCTTCATCATCGTCATGCTCATCTTTTTTTCCATTTTTTTTTTTTTTTGCAAAGAAAAGCACGGATAAGTTTTAATAAGAGGGGTATAAAAGAAGGGGATTTATATTCTACTTAAACCAATTATTCAATTTTAAGTACCTGCAGCATGCATTTTTTTGTTTTGTAGGAGGATTGCACAAGGGTTTAAAAGCACAAATTATATTAAAAGAAACTGTAAGGAGAAGGATGACGGGGGGAATCCATCTTAGCTAAAGTGTTATATAATGATAATAATAATCTTTCACCATGCATACATGCAGAGATAATTGGTAGAAGAAGAACGTTCGTCCTCTAATCTAGAAGGAGAAAAAAATGGGAATCTGGAGGCAATAAACAGCATAGTAATTTGGGATATTTCTTTTAAAAACCTATACATATGTGCATACATGGGAGGGTTGGGGCACACAGTATGTATTTCAATGTATGTATAGACTCTGGCGAATATTTACACGCACTCGTCGTCAAGAATATGATGTTGAGAGAATCCCTTGAAATAAAAAAAAAAAAAGAAACTTGTAAAGAAGGATTATTTGCAAAGATTATATATTTTCCTCTTGACGCGGTCAGTAGTTAGTAGGCAATGTCCTGATAGCACGGGAGAAACAAGAGAGAAATGTGAAGAGTGTTATTTGCTCTTGAAGAAGGCAAGAATCTTGAGGGTAATAATAATTCAGTGTAATACCAGTAGTATTTAAATGTGGACTCATGCACACAATAGGTACTCAAAGGGTGACATGGAGTACATGTGCTGAAAAGTCATAAAAGACATACATGTGTATATATGTCATGAAAGAATTTTTACAGAGGCATTTCCCCGTACTTTTATACGTACTTTTATAGTGGTCATACTGCAGTATTTAAAAACAGTTTCTCCCTCCTACAGAACCAACAAGACGGGAGCTGTTGAGTGTTGAATGACAAACAGTCATTAATATTGTACGGTATTTCTATACATGTAATATATACCCGTATATATATAAAAAAAAAGGACAAATTCGAGTGGGTGAAACTCCGATGAAAGTCTTTGGTGGCCATTGCACTGGCTGGTGGTGACGGTGACGGAGAAAGCCCGGATTTACCCCAGGGTCTTTTATCAACTTGTTGTTGAACGTCAAGTAAAATCCATTTTTCTTCTTTTTCTCTCTCTCTCCTTCTAAATACTTTATGAAGTGTTTTTTTTTTGTTACTTTTATTCCCAAGTTGTTTTTCTCCCCACTTCACAAACCAAAAGGAATTTAGAAAATTCACTGAAGGGAAGAATGCTTACGGGTCATAGATACTAATAACCTGTATTAGGTGTGATTTTTTTTGGAGAGGTAAAAAAAAAAAATGAAAAATCAACTGTATAAGATTACAAGTCGGTTAAATTGTTTTTCCTAAGGAAATTTCTTGCCAAAAAGGTCCATGCTAATAAGATACGGCCGGGGTTAATACAATGGCGGTGGTGTAAAGTAGCAGACGGGAAAAGAATAAAAAGAAACTTTATTTACCTGAATTCCACATACTTTTCACACCTGATCACCATTTATTGGAAGAGACAGGTGGAAAGGACCATTTTTTATCACTTGTTACACGATGTGGTGACAAGTGAACATCGTATGTCCATCTTCTCCCCTTTCAGCCTATCTTGCTTCTTTTTCTTTCTTTTTTTTACTACTGACACCTCACACCTCATTATAAAGTTGGGATCTTCTTTTTTTTTCTTTTAGTTGTTGTGATTACGTGCCATCCTCAAATTATGTTACTTTGGTGGCGGCATATAAAGTTTCCTAAAGACAAGATGTGTGAGAGGTACAGGGAAAAAATTGGAGGATGAGCGGGAGAGACAATAACATGGAAATTTCCTTTCAAATGCATAGTAAATATGTCAGGGGAGAATTTAAATAATGTAACGAGAGACAGAAAGAGAAGATAAAGGGGAGGGGAGGCGAAAGACAGAGGGAGCCAGAGGGAGAGAGAACGAGCAAGAACAACAAGGAGAAGGAGGAGCAGCTGGGAGACAAATGGACAGAGATACAGTCACAAAATGGAGAGAAAGACAAAATATAATTATAATTATAGATAAACAGAGCGAAAGGCACAGAAAATAAGAAAGAGCAAAATCGGAAAAAAGACGGAGATTGAAAACCACAAAAAAAGAAAGAGAGCAAAAGAGGCAGTGAGAGGGAGAGAAAAGAGAAATAGAGAGGGAGAGAAAGAAAGGGAGGAAGAAAAAGAGAATAACCGAGACGGCGAAAGTGAGAGAGAAAGACAGAAAGGGACAGAGAGAAAGAGAGGAAGAAAAAGAGAAGGAAAGAGACAGAGAGAATGAGACAAAGAAAGGGAGAGAGAGAAAGAGAGCGAGAAAGGAAGAGAGAGAAAGGGAGAGAAAAATAGAGAGAGAGAGAGAAGCTGAGAGAAAATGAGAGAGAGAGAAATGGAGAGAAAAAGAGAGAGAGAAAGGAAGAGAAAAAAAGAGAGAGAAATGGAGAGAAAAAGAGAGAGAGAAAGGAAGAGAAAAAGAGAGAGAGAAATGGAGAGAAAAAGAGAGAGAGATGAAGGGAGAGAGGGAAAGGGAGAGAAAAAGAGAGAGAGATGAAGGGAGAGAGGGAAAGGGAGAGAAAAAGAGAGAGAGAGTCAGGGAGAGAGTGAAAGGGAGAGAAAAAGAGAGAGAGATGGAGGGAGAGAGGGAAAGGG
>JAQGBT010002948.1:0-21661 GCA_034698585.1 Disparrhopalites patrizii | reverse complement strand
CGCGACATACGACTTCTTTTTATTCTAGAACCTGACCGTGATCTACGACCTCTCTTGCTTCGGGAATCTGACCGTGATCTACGTCTTTTTCTTCGGGAATCTGACCGCGACATACGACTTCTTTTTATTCTAGAACCTGACCGTGATCTACGACCTCTCTTGCTTCGGGAATCTGACCGTGACATACGTCCTCTTTTTATTCGAGAACCTGACCGTGATCTACGACCTCTGTTGCTTCGGGAATCTGACCGTGACCTACGACCTCTTTTTATTCGAGAACCTGACCGTGATCTACGAACTCTTTTTATTCGAGAATCTGAACGCGACCTACGACCTAATTTTATTCGAGAATCTGACCGTGACCTGCGACTTATTTTTGTTCGAGATCCTGATCTCGATCTGCTTGTTGGTGATCTTTTCCTCTCTGGGTGTGATCGCACGTGTTTCGTAAACTTTCCCGGCTGGGAATCTAATTTCGAATTTCTTTTAGACTTTCGTTCACCCGAACTGGATGTATCCGATGAAACAGAGCTGGATCTCCTAAAACGCTTATTTGTATCTGTAGTTGCTTTAGTTCCAGTTTTCTTTTCGCTTCCAAAACTTGAACTCGATTCGCTATCATCAGAGGAGCTGTCTGAAGTTGAACTTGTTTCATAGTAAGGAATTGACAATTTTTTCTTCGATAGTGATTTCTCTTTCATATTCGTATTTTCACTGACTTCACACAAGCTGTTGTGCGAAATCTCGGTACGGGTTTTTATTTGTTCATCCTCCTTTTGTGGCTTACGCAAACAAGATTGATAAGCATTGCTGTTTTGACTGTCTCCCTCGGTGATCGCCTGGGTTTCATCACTATTACTCTGAGCCCCTGGATGTGCTTGTGGTGTCGCTTGCCACACAAGCATGACAGGTTCTTGAATAGCCATATTCGAGTTAACTGCGGACTGTGCTTTTTTCAATTCCTTAACAGAATCATCCGGTGATGATTTTCTTCGCTTTTGATTTCTCGCATCAATAGGATTTGATTGAATTATTTGAGTATCTTCAAAGACGATATTTTTGCTGTCATCTGAAGATGGAGTATATGCTAGTGTAGACTTCAAATCTGGTTCCGGGATTGCTACACGGTTGCAGTTTTCATTTGATTCAGCTTTAACACGTTCGTCAATATGTGATGGTGAATCTTGTTGGTTCGTGGATGAGGATTCCTGACTTCGATCGGGTGAAAATTCATCTGCATAACGTTCACCAAGAAGCTGATTACTTTGAAAAACTTTAAAGTTCTTTTTGCACGCTGAAGATGAAGACGAGTCACTGGATGACGAGGGGCTTGATGGGGCACCACCTAAAAAATTAATAGTATCGACATGATGAAAAAATAGAAAATTCAAGTGTTCGATTTGCAACTGTAAGCACCTACCCACTTGCCCTCTTCCAAATTTCTTTGCTTTTGAACTGGAATCTGTGTCTGAAGCTGAAGCAGCGTCATTGCTGGAGGCAGGAGATGAAGTATCTAGATACAAGTATAGCCAAATTAAATTATATACTAAATGAACCCAGAACCTACAGCGGCTACAAATACAGCCAGGCACAACTATAGCCGTTGTGTTAAACAGAAAAGCACCGTCAAAATTTACATTACCCATGCTGTAATACGACCAAAATAACTGCCATCTTTCTTTACCTTCACCCAAGAATTACTAAACAACTAAACACTAAAATTTTATATGCTCGCCCATGCTTTTTGTCCATAATATTTACTTTCAGGAATATTCTAAAAGTAACTCAGCAAGCTGATCTTCCACACAACCTAGACCGTTTTTTTCAGATCCCCTACTGATTCTCTCGTGGGCTGGATTCTACTTTCCCGGTCAGATTCTGGGATGTCACCGCTGCCATCAATGCCACCGCTGCCATCAATGCCACCGCTGCCACTAATGCCACCGCTTGCTGCCACCACTTCCATCTGCTTCCACCGCGTCTGGGGATTGGGACCTAACCTAACCGAGAAAGAATCATCAATCAAGGTGGCCATCTCCCTTTGATTGATGATTCTTTCTCGGTTAGGTTAGGTCCCAATCCCCAGACGCGGTGGCAGCGGTAGTATTGGTGGCAGCGGTGGCATTGGTGGCAGCGTTGACATTGGTGGCTGCGGTGGCATTGGTGGCAGCCCAGAATGCCACCGCTGCCTCCAATGCTACCACTGCCACGAATACCACCAATGACACCGCGTCTGGGGATTGGGACCTAACCTAACCTAGGAAGAATGATCAATCAAGGTGGCCCTTTGATTGATGATTATTTCTCGGTTAGGTTAGGTCCCAATAACGCAGAAGAGGTGGAAGCGGGTGGAAGTGGTGGCAGCAAGCGGTGGCATTGGTGGCATCCCAGAATCTGACCGGGAAAGTAGAATCCAGCCTCTCTCGTGTATCAATAGTTGGCAAAATCGCCCATCACTGTGAATATTATAATAGCAGGTTTCCCCATCCCCAAATTACGACCGAAATGTTACATTGAAATCTTGCTCAATTCCTCGCTGCATCATGTCTGTTAGATACCTAAAATTGTTTTTACGCGAAGGAATTGGTGTAATATAGATTTTTAATTTTGGTGTAGATACTACTTTGGGGTGCAGACAACCAGGAACACTGGTCAAAAGGTCAGCCTATTAGGTATATAGTTACTTAGGTACCTGTATCATCATCCGAGCTATCGGTTGCTGGACTGTTGGCCATATCGCTGTAATTATTGAATCACCACCAATTAATGTCATAAAGAATCTGAAACCCACGAGAAAACATATCATAATAATTAGTTTCACATTACTAAAGAAAGTTTAAAATGCAGACATATAATATACATATAGGTACACAGAACAATTCTTGCAAGATTTAATTAATATATACCTCAACTATTCCATCTAATGAATCTAGTACCCCCAAAATAATTAATTCGTCGTCCGTCCTGATCGTTCTTGCAAGCCAGGTCCAGGAGTCCTGGCTCCCGGGTCCTGCCCCGTCACTAAAACTAATTCGATCTTTCGTCTTTCCTTACTACAACTACAGGTCTTTATTAGCTAGGCTAAAAAAATCACCGCAAAATTATTTTCCCCCCCGCTTTTCCATGAATTCTCCCATCGCTTTCTGCTTTCCCAATTTACATGTCCCGCAAACAACAAACTCTGGTAATACAATGAAACTGCAATTTAATAATTTAAGTTTGTCGGCTGAATTTATTCCAGTATAGTTCGAGAGAGTTATTTTATCCAGTTCCAGGAGTAGATTTTCCAAAAACCTCTTTGCTCTTTAGCTATGCTTATCTTTTATCCTCTGTGAGTCTGTGAGAGGTGAGAACTGAGAAGTATCGATTCAGATTGGGTCTGTACAATTTTTACATTTCAAATGACTGTATTCAAACACAAGGTCATCTATTCCGCGGTGAGTTTTTCACATGAACAACGGCATAAGCCAGTACAGTATCCTTGATTTTATTTAACAACCTCAACTCATCAAAGATCAAACACAAACGACAAACCACCAAACCAGTGGTACTCTGTATTCTCAACTCAAGTTGCTCCGAGAATGATAAAACAAAACAAATTGTTGGGCCCAATTTGGCAGCTAGAAACACCCCGCATTACATTGTATAGGACTTTATCAATTCCAATCCCAAGTAATTTCCACTGTCAATTGGTAATGTGGCTACTTTAAGTTCTATCGTTTCTAAGCAAACATGGTAATGCCTAATGCATCCTTCTTTAAGTAAGAGACAACAGCATGCATATAATCTGCGAGAATGCGAACTTTACGAATCCAGCAAAGGTTTTTTACACTGGATTAATATGGCTTTTACACAGAATATTTAGATTTAGTTTAGACGACGTGGAACGAGATACGGCACAAACAAGTTTAACTTTCACGCCTGGCGCCTGGTAATTCGTGTAAATAAATCCTTAAGTTCAGGACAAAATGTTATTCCCCCCCCCCAGAACCTTGACTGTATTGTAACGGCTTGCAGCCGTTGTCGTTGCTCCGCAACTGGACCAATGGGAAAGGGTTATAATATTTTATTCTCTCCTGTCTTGAGAAGATGAAGAGAAGAAGAAGAAAAGAGACATTCTGGTTTTCCTCCTCCGCTCAACATCTCCCATTTTATTCTCTCCTCCTTTGACCCAATTTTCCACTTCAATTTTACTTCTGTCATGTACTTAAGAGATTAACCCTTGCTTTCCCCTTACTTTTAATTATATTTAATTAATTGTGGCCTGTATGCGTAATTATTGTAATTGCTGTTGCTGTTGTGAAGGTTGTGGCTTAATTAAAAGCTTATTTATGTATACTTTAATCTGCATTTCCGTGGTTTTCCCTAACTTCATTTTTACTTCCACCCTGCCACCCGGGTCTTTATTTCTAGTTTGCGTTAGTATGGAAAACAAAGTATGTACAGGTTGCGTAACTGTACAAAGAATGTAGGTACAAGACGGACGTATTTAACGGAATTTATTCGCATTATGAAAACAAAAACAGTTTACTTGAAAAAGAATTTCACTTTCTCTGCGGCTAAAAAGAAAGATTTTCTAAAACATTGGATAATTCGGCTGCCTTCTTGGTGGACTTTTTCTTAGACTTTTTAAATCGTTTAAGTGTCTCCTTTTTACTGGCGAGGTAGCTCACCCGCTTCCGTGAATCTGAAGAAAATTTGGTATTATCCTTTGATCTCAGCCGCATGGTGGTATCAACAGCAAACCGAACTTTTTTCTTGGTGGAAGTTGCAGGGGACTCGCCTTCCTCATCTTCATCAATATCTTCCATTTCTGCGTCTTCCTCCTCCGATGATTCCATTTCTTCGTCTTCCTTGGCAGTTTCTGAATTCCAGTCGTCCAAAGAAAACGGCTGTGCCATGTCAGTCACGATACTTGCAGCATTTTGTCCTTCGTTGGGCAACTCAGGAGGTTCCGTAAAGAATCTGATTTGACCACTAAAATTCCAACAAACACCACACGTGTAAGCATGATGCTAAGATCGCTTGTAAATAGCAACGTTTTGAAATATTTTTTAGATCACAGACATACACTAATATTATAGTAATTAGTCATTATCCTACTTAAACGTTACATTACATGCCAAACGTGGCACTGAAATACAATGAAAAAAAGGAAGATACTCACGTGTGCCAGTCGTGAAGAATCCTTTGCTCTGCCCCCTCCGGATTCGGAAGGCCGCCTTTCTTTAGCAAACCGAATTTCAATGCTACTTGTGATAAAAAATCCTCTTCAGTATCAAAATCAGGTATACCATATTGCAGCATGAGTTTTGTCTTAGGTACTCTGTTCAAGATCGTTGTAACATCCATTGCAGCTTCCCCCTTTTCTTTCGAAAAGCATACTCCGGGAGAGTCTATCAGCTTTAATTTTGCGTCGATATGAACAACCTGACACGCACTATAAGAAATCAAATCATTAAATGGATTAACAGCGGCTAATAGGAAATAGTATGTCATGTCATAACCTGCACAACCAAAAAATTAAATGAACTTCCTGCTCACATTCATAAAATAATAAAATCATTCAAATACCGTGTAACCCCAGGCTTTGCTCCAATATTACAAGCTCTTGATCTTTTGATAGAATTAATGATAGAGCTTTTTCCCACATTAGGCATTCCAATTACTCCAACAGTGATCCCTCCGGGGGCTGTTCTAGCCCATGTTCCTAATAAGCCTAATAGATCTGCAACTCCGATACTTTTTTTGGTGTCCACCGAGGCCTTGGAGGATACTGAAGCAGCTCCAGTTCCTAGACGACTCTTCTGTTTTTGCGTGTTAGCTTTGAAAGGCAAGACAGCGGTTCCAGTTCTGCAATGCCCCAAATAAACCGTGAATATTATATTGATTGCTTGCAGCTAAGCAACACAAAACTATATGTTGTATAATACAAATAATTGCATTGTAAAAAATATTTGACGGTATCTTACGTGTTTCGGAGATACAGGACCCAATTTTTTAGATTTTCAAATGGAATTAAATCGCTTTTATTTAAAATCATGATTAATTTCTTGTCCGAGTGTTCCCTGACAGTTTCTTCCGCTTCTTCACTTCTGGATCCAAGCGGGTCCCGGGCATCAAGTACTTGAATGATGACATCTGATTCTCTTATAACTTGTTGAAATTCTTTGTAGAAAGCCTTCAAACTTGAATCTCTGTCTTTACTTTTCATCTCCGTCTTCTTCTCAAACAAATAGCCACGCTCCTGAGCTCGTTTCATCAGGCCTTCAAATGTTAAGCCCGTTGCCGGGTTGCTACCCCCGGATGTAGAACTTTCGGGAGCAGTACCATCTTCAGGGAGTCCTCGTTTGGCCGCTAATTTTGCATCCTTCTTCAGCTTTCGAGTTGCTTTGACATCCTCCCGTCGTGTCTTTTTCCGGAGCTCTATCAACTCCCTGGTTTGATTAGCTTCCGCTATGATCTGATCCCGGAAGGGACAATCCCCGGGGACGACAACCAACTTCTTCTTTGAACCCTTTTTCAACTGTTCCTTGCGGTGTTCCTTTTTCAACTTTCGGTTGTGCTCCCGAACTTTCTTTTCGATCTTGTACCGCCTCTTAGCTGGCACGCGCTTTGATTTACTTTCTACAGTTCAAATTCGTCAAATTAGCCGAAAATACAAAAACTATTTGAAATCTATAATTTTGAAGAAAAACTTGTACCGAAACTTACTCAAAAATTGTTTTACCATCTTTTACAACAGTCTCTTTACACCAGGTGGATGTTGGCGAGTGACAAATGTTCCTTTGCATGGAACCCGGCAAAAAAAACCGAATTATCTGACAATTTTTGAAATTAAATCCAAATCTTTTTATGGACCCGATACCCGTTGATCCGAAAGAAATTATGTACTTCTCCGCAAATTTCTGTGCCGTCGTCGTGTATCGGATCGTGTATCGTGCCCCTGCCTGTCCGTTTTCCTCCGTCTCCGTGAGTGGCCTGAATTCTGGATGTACCGTGCCGTGGTGCCGTGTGTGTGTATGCTCGGTGCTCGCCACGTTCTTAAAATTCAAATTCTCCCTCCAAATAAACTTCCAGAGCCGCAATTTTTAGGCGACAATTCCTGGGAAAATTTAACGTTTTAAATTGTTTAAATATAGATATACAGGCAGCGGCAACCGGCAATACGCGAAACGGCGAATACGAAACTATATAAATAATAAATTATTAAATATAGGTATGTATATTTAATAAGTAATGTAATTGAACAACACCAGCGTTTAATTACAATTACAATCAAAAAGTGCAATGGCGTAAAAATATTAAATACTATTATTTATTATAAATATTTTGCTGGAATATATGGGTATACATACCAAAGACGAAGACGTAACTTTGCCCGTAAAGTACACCCGTAATCGTAATCGTTCGGCCAAAGATCACAGGTAAATAATGGTCAGTAATTTTTCCAAGGATGGGGAAAATATTTGCCTGCCCTATATCCTATATACCTACATTTTTCGAGCCAAATGTAGCCTACGTAACTACATACATGTATGATTCGAAAAATACTTTCTACATTGAGAAATAATATTTTGGGTTTTATTAGGAAGACGAGCAAGTGACAGCCAATGATGCAAATGCAGAAGGTCGGCCTTAGCTTAAGTAGATTTTGTAAATTGTTTGTCCCCGCCTCACCATATTGTTCTTGGGGTTTAGTTGCCCCACAAACGGTCAAGTTGAAGTACCTTCCTGGAGTTATCAATAGATCTGGTAGGAATAGCTGGATTCGTTTATGTCAGACTCGGTATTGTGCAACATCTACTGAACGTCCACTCATCAGACCGGAAGGTTATCCGGTGACCACCACCAAAATCGTTGTTGAAATTCTTTTCCCTCAAAAGAAAAATATGGATCCTACAAGATTGGAACTTAGTAGTGCGATACTGCGTTACAGGCCAGGGGATGAGCGGTACCAATTATCGCTTCTACTCAAATCGGGAAAGATCTTCAATTTTGATCGACCCGTTCAAGAGAGCTTACAGGTTCTCGAAGAAAGAATTAAGTTAAATATGGCCAAGAAGTTGAAAGGATCTGAAATAACTGCCAAGGTTCTTCTTTCGGCTGGTTTTGAGTACTCTGACCCAGTAAAGCTGTTTTTGGACCACTTAGTGTCAAAAGAAGGAGAGGCACAAATAGAAATTAACAACAAAATCTTTGACGTCTCCGTAAATCCTCCTGAAGTTTTTTGTATTAAATTCCGGGAGAATCCACTAGCTGGATTTCCCTTTCACCCGGTTAAAATTGACGCTTCTGACAATTTTCAGCAACATTCCTCTATTTTTAAATGGGAATATACAAAAAATGAAAATGCACTTAGTAAAGTCAAAAACAAAAAAGGGAATAATAAGTCTGACAACAATTCTTGGCTTCCATGTGGGGACAACAGCCCCATAATCACTCCTAATTCAGATCTAGTGGGAGCGTTTCTGAGACTTACATGCACACCGTCGGATGGACATGGTTTTGGAACGACTGTAATATCAGAGGTTGAGACTCCAGTTCAAAAATTACCTGTTGATCGGCTGTTGTATGATGAAAGACTGCAGCGCCTTGATGCTATTGATTCATCTGACCCAAACGTTTTGCGCTTCGTCAGCTATAATATTTTGGCTGACACTTACGCCACGGAAGAATGGTTTACAGCTAGTCCTGCGGAAAGCTTGAAGGAATCATATCGAATTCCCCTCATTGAAAACGAATTGAGGTCTTACAGAGGTGATGTACTGTGTTTGCAAGAAGTAGAGGACAGAACGTTCAAGGTAGGGAAAGCACATGATTTAAAATTTTCGCTATTAATATTTGATTGAATTTTTGCTTTGAAAAATTTTACTATTTTCATGGGTTGTATAAATAATTCCGTAGTAATATCAGATAATATCAGTAATACTGATTGTGATTACTGATGTTATGTTTGCATTAAATGTTTTTAAAACCAACCTTACTTAATCACACTGATGTTACCATATTACGTTTGCTTATATTTTGTCACAGTCAGAGCTGGAACCGTTTCTCACGTTTTCAGGAGGTTACGAGGGAGTTTTTAGTTGCAAAATAGGGAACACCCGGGAAGGCGTTGCAACTTTCGTTAACAAGAAAAAATTGTCGATACTAGAGTCCACCACCGTGGAATTGTCATCGGCAATTGCAGCTCTTCCATCTTGGGACCGATTGCAGCAAAACGAAGAACTCTCAGAAGCACTTAAAGCTAGAAATACGATACTTCAATTGGTTGTACTGCAAAATAAAAATGAGGACAATTCACTTATGCTTTTAGGTAAGTTGAGAGCTGAAATGAAGACCGTTAAAGCTACGGTGATGAATTAATTCTACTCACTGCACAAGTGCTTAAACTGTTTTGTTTTAAAGCCGTAACTCATTTGTACTTCCGGCCTGATGCGGATCACATACGTCTCCTCCAAACTATTGCATGTGTTCGGAGTATTCAAGTCAAGCTGGACGAACTGAAGGTAGCGTACCCGGAGAGGAAAATCCGCGTCTTTTTTGCCGGCGATTTCAATTGTACGCCACCCTTCAGCTCGTACAGGCTGCTGACGTCGGGTAAAGTTGAGGCTGACGATGAAGATTGGATGTCTTGTAAGTATTTCACTAATTCTACTGTGAACTGCAACAATAACTTGTTTTACTTTTTCAAAGCATAGTTGTACGACAAAATAATTCTTGAGCTGAGTCTATTCAGTATAAAAGAGTGGAGATTAATTATGAATATTTCTACGGGCAAGTGTTAAAACAATTGATTATTCTTTCCTTAGGCGAAGCGGAAAAAATCACCCCAGGCATTGCGTTTGAGCATCAATTACATCTCACTGACTCCCATCCCAACAATGATGAACTGCTTACAAATATTACACTCTCTTTCGAAGGTTGTATTGACTACATCTTGTTTCAACAGAATAGTGCAGAGGTGATTAGATCTTACCCTCCTCCCACAAAAGCCTCCATTGCTGCTTTAACAAATTGTGCCGAAGTACATCATTTGTCCCTACCCAACTTTTATACACCTTCCGATCATTTGCCCCTCATCGTAGATTTTAAGTTGGTGTGATGTAAGTAATTAAGGTACGAGGTGTGCAACTGCATAACTTTTTGAAGTTTACTTTTACGCCGAAAAGTGAACCTACTTATGTGGATGCGTGTTATATTAATAACACGTGTGATAATGTGAAAAAAGTCAGAATTAAACCGGTTGAATAAAAGTTAAATCGCAAGTATTTCATTATTCTAAACCAGTGCACACGACTTTGGGTTCAGTGGTTCGTTTTTATCATTTTAGCAATGTTAATGGTCACCAAATTTTTTTAACCAATTTTTTACATATTCGCTAGTTTATAGTTTATATGTATGACGGTAGGTGTATAGGCATACATATATTAACAACCCATGCATTATATATAAACCCCGTCAGCTAATGCTTCTACCTTTACGCATAGTTCCGCGTCTCCTACTTTGAACGCTGTCTCTTTCTAAAACGTTTTTGCGCCTTTATTAATGGTTTTGGCTTTTCGGCAAGGTTTTTCCCAATTCTTAATGTTTTGATCTTATTCATAACGTTTTGCTCATATTCATAACGTTTTTGCCTCATTCTGAACGTTTTAGAGTCATTCGTAACGTTCGTACCTCATTCTTAACGTTTTTGCCTCATTCTTCATGTTCTTACCACATTCTTAACGTTTTTGTCTCATTCTTAACGTTTTTGCCACATTCTTTATGTTTTTGTCACTTTCTTAACGTTTTTGACACATTTTAACGCTCTTCGCCATTCTTAATTTTTCCAATTTTTTTTAACGGTTTGCCAAATTTCGTAACGTGTTTCCCTCTTTCTTAACGTTTTTCCAAATTCTTAACGTTTTTGCGACTCTCTTAACGTTTTTGCCTCATTCTTAATATCCTTACCTCTTTCTAAACGCTCTTCCAAATTCTTAACGTTTATGCGTCTTTGTGAACGTTTTTCCAATTTCTTAACGTTTTTAATATTTCTGAACGGTTTTTAATATTTCTGAACGGTTTTTAATATTTCTGAACGGTTTTTAAAATTTCTTAGCGTGTTACAGTTTTTCTTCCCGTTTTTTTGAATTTTTTTTTTCCAACGAAATTTGAAAAAACGTTAAGAATGAGGGGAAAACGTTATGGCGTTTCCAAAAACGTTAAGACGTTTGCAAATAAAGACGTTTGCAAAAAGGTTACGAAAGCGGGGGAAGCGTTAAGACGTTTGCATAAACGTTACGAAAACGTGGGAAACGTTAAGATGTTTGCAAAAACGTTTAAAAAGCGGGGAAACCGTTAAGACGTTTGTACGAAAGTTAGAAAACAGGAAAACGGTTACAAATACGCTAAGAGACAGGTAAAAGCGTTCAGAAATTGGGAAAACGTTAAGGCGTTTGAAAAAACGTTACGAAATTTGGCAAACCGTTAAAAAATTTGGAAAACGTTTAGGATATAGAAGTGTTAAAAACGGGTCAAAAACTTTAAGAATGAGGCAAAAACATTTAGAACGAGGCTAGAACTTTAAGAATGAGGCAAAGACGTTAAGAATGAAGCACAAACGTTACGAATGACGCAAAAACGTTAAGAGTGAGGCGAAAACGTTAAGAATGAGGTAAGAACGTTAAGAATGAGGCGAAAACGGTAAGAGAGGCGAAAACGTTAAGAATGAGGCGAAAGCGTTAAGAATGAGGCAAATGTTAACAATGTGGCAAAAACGTTAAGAATGAGGTACGAACGTTACGAATGAGGTAAAAGCGTTAAGAATAAGAGGAAACCGTTAAGAATTGGGGAAAACGTTGCCGAAGAGCCAAAACCGTTAATAAAGACGCAAAAACGTTGCCGAAGAGCCAAACTCGTTAATAAAGACGCAAAAACGTTTTAGAAAGAGACAGCGTTCAAAGTAGGAGACGCGTAACTATGCGTAAAGGTAGAAGCATTAGCTGACGGGGTTTATATATAATACATGTGTTGTTTATACATGTATGCCTATACACCTACCGTCATACATATAAACTATAAACCCTTTAGGTGAGGGGGGAATTTGAAAATTTGCAAAGGGGGGACACGTGAATGAGAATTTTAAATGGGATTTACCATGGGAAAACCTCCGAATTTCGGTTTTCGGGGATTTCAAAAATTTTGATAATTTTTTAAAAATCGAAACCTTAATGTGGGCACTAACTTTTATCATGGGGAGCCTATGCTAGGGGTGTGCTACAATGTGGCACTAGTTTCGATCAAAAACCTTTTGCGCACTTGGAGACCATCCCTTGTGAGTACTGAGGCGGGTGACGGCGGGCGGAGGACTGCGGAGGCCGTTTTTTGGAGCAAATTTTCCCGGTGTAGCGAGAAACATGTTTTATTTAAAATGTAGCAATTTGTACATTATCCGCCACGGCGGCAGATGATCTTCCCCTCACAAACTCTCTTCAATTGTTAAAATACAAATTGCTACATTTTACAAGTTTCTCGTTACAACGGGAAAATTTACTGATTTAAAGGGGAACCGACTGTAACATTGTTCCATGGGGTCCACCACTTTCCCCTGTTGTCAGAAATATTCAAGGTGCGCCTTTCTTCCAGGTCAGTTAATCTGCCATAAATGATTTCTAGTCCCTTCGTTTCCCTTACTGCCTGTCCGCCTGCACCGCCGAATTGCTGTTCGCTCCGCCTGCACTGCAGAATTTACAGTTTGCTCCGCCTGTTCCGCCCATCCGTCAAATTAAAATTCGGTCCGCCTGTCCATATGTCCGCCAAATTAGTGTCCGCCTCGTCCGCAATGTCCGTCAAATTACAGTCCGCCTGTCCGCCATATCCGCCAAATTAGCGTCCGGTCCGCCTGTCCGCCAAATTAGTATCCGATCCGCCTGTCCAAATAATCTGTAATAATAATATCTGTGTTTGCATTGGTCATTGGAATGTTCAATTGCATTTTATATTCTGCAAATTGTCACTATAATAGGGAATGTCTGTTGTTTGTATTTTATATTCCACCTGTTTTTTCGTGATGATTTGATGATTTTCTATAACGGACCAGAAAATGTTTTCGTTTTGACCTTGCAACCTTGCTGATGACTGGAAACAGACGGAATCAGTACGGGGATGCCAAGTGCTGGATCAAGCTGTTGGTGTTTTCTGATTGTGCTTGGGACTGGTGTGAGATTTGACCATTCCTGATACATGCCACATTGTGTACATATATGTACCGACGAAGAGCTGTGAACTTTTGGTACAGGGCTACAGGGTAAGTTGAAAGACACGTTTTAATGGCAGATATGGAAATTAATGTTAGCTTTAAATGTTCCAACTATGTCAAAAACTGTCATCCCGCACCCCCTGAAAAAACAATTATAATTTATAATTATTATTATTATGTTGTGCTACTATTTTAGTGAACTGTGCTGTTAATGGCTGCTATTACTTCATTGGAATGTTCAATTCTACCCGAAAACATCTAGGCCAGTCAATGTTTTCCATTTTCCAAAGATATTAGATGAAATTCCTAGAATTCGAAGTAAATGCAAAGAATGGTTCAAGTGTCAAAATTAAAAATCCCTTTAGAGCAAATTAACTTCTGCTTGTTTAAACAAAATTGTGCTTTTTGTTACCTAAAAATTTCTGCTTTGCTGATGCATTTGCCTAAGAATTTTTGCTTTACTGTATGCGTTCCCCTAAAAAATTACTTTAATTTGAATAATTTACGTTTGTTGCCGAAAAATTTATGCGTGCTGCTGAAAAATTTATAATTTTTTCCTAAAAATGTATGCGTGCTGCTGAAAAATTTATATTTTTTGCCAAAAAAGTTATACTTTCATTGCGGAAAAAATTATGCTTATTGCCGGTTATTGCGGAAAAATTTATACTTTTCCCCGTAAAATTTAAACTTCCGGCCTAAAAAATGTTCGTTGCCGAAAAATGTACCCTTATTTCCTAAAAGTTAAAATGCTTTAATTAATGCGCTGTTTGCAAATGTATGTTTTAATAATATGCTTTTTTGCATAAAAATAGTTTAGAAATGTATACTCTTCAATATGCCCTTCCCTCCAAACTTATGCTTTAAGCGTTAATTTGATTTTTACGTAATTCTTTCAGAAACGCTTTTTGCCCAAAATAATTATTATGCGTCTTATTTTTTTTAAATGTACCTTTTTTCAAGCAAAAATTCGTAAATTATACCTCACTTTTTCAAATTTGATGCCCTGTTCTCCTGTATAGTACAATATATTCAACGAAAAAAAAAGGATTAAAAAAAAGTGATCTCATTTCATTCACATTATAGATCATATCTTTCTGTTTCTTCTCAACATTTCAATTATATATACCCAGGGTATTGTTAATCCCGGATTATAATCCCGGGATTACGGTTTCGGATTACGTAATCCGAATCCGTAATCCAAAGAGTTTAAAAAAATAAAGCAATCCGTAATCCCCGAAAAAAATATCGTCATGTAATCCGTAATCCAACTGAATTCGGTGGCTTGGATTACGGTTCGTCGGCAAAGAAAACAATTGTCTTAAAATTTCACAAAAACAGTTTATATTTAGTCGCAGTAAGACTTGTATTTTCGAAGTTTTAAACTTCGAAAATAACATAAATTTAAACATTTTTGTTTAAATTTTCTTTTGTATAAGGATTTGTCGGGAAAAATTACATATGTAATCCGTAATCCATAATCCGGGATTACAATGCAAAGTATATTACAGTAATCCGAATCCGTAATCCAGAATATAAAATAATTTTAGTGTAATCCGTAATCCGTAATCCGGTGGCTACGCTAAAGTGTACGTGTAATCCGTAATCCCAAAAATAAAAAAAAGAATAATCCGTAATCCCGCAAAATTGTGTGTAATCCACAATACCCTGTATATACCTATATACAGTAAAACCATATTTTTTTTCTTCCTCCATGTTTTAAAATCATGGTGTGAATGAATGATTTGAGTTTGTTTTAATGATATCGTCTATACAACACAAAAAAAAATATTCCAGCGTGATTACACTTCATGTTGTGTGTTCCTTACTTCTTTCATTCTATTAATAAAAAATAATCACCCCTAAGTTGTATTAACCTCTCTAAAAAACTAGAATAATAAAAATAAAAATAGAATGGTCTATAAAAATAGAGTATTTTTCCTGCCCCACCCGGTCCAGGGCTAAGATTCTTAACCTTTGACATGGAGGGAATACAGGGAAATGATTGAGATGGACCAAAAACAAAAAGATGGGGATTTCAGCTTCCCGAATTGGTACGGCGCATCAGCGCATGCGCCGATGGAGCAACGTGCAAATTGATGCTATATCCCGCGCTCTGCGAAATATCCACCCTGTACACATGTACGTACACTTTGCACTTGCAATATATAAAATATTCCTTTTTTTTTTTCGCAGCGAAAGAGAAGAACGTTCAGCCGTGTGCAGTCATATAATAAAGGCTTCATATACTTTTTCATACTCATGTCATATACCTTCATACTTGTTTTCCTTTTTCCTGTCGTTTTCCCCTTTCTTTTTCTGCCTGCCAGCTACAAGTCATAGGAAAAGCCACAAAGAGCCAGTCAAAACCAGTCTGCCATCCCAAATATATTAAAAAGACAAAAATCCACTAAATCCCAAATATTTAGCGTACTTAAAACTGACTTCCTATAAAATATTTTCCTTGTAGAAGTTTTTTTTTTTGTTAAATATCGGTAAAACGCTGGATTTTCTAAGGTATTGCTGTGTTAAGGGTGAGGATTCAGGATCAAAAAAGGTAAAAATGGTATTTTTTACCACCCGTTTCATTTCTTGTGAGAATCCCATGTTAAAAGCAAGTACTTTTTCTTAGGTAACAAAGAAGTAAAACCAAAGTTTTAGTGTGTGTTTTACTATGTCCCTTATTGTGTGTGCGTGTGAGTAAATAAGTGATTATTTTTATTTGATGGTAATATTTTTCTTTTATTGGGGGGAAAAATGTGACATCTGCGTTGCAGCTTCTTTTCTTCCATGCCAGGATTCATAGACACTCCCTCAGAAGGTGACTCGGTGATGAAAATTGATTGTTTGTTTTGCAAAAACCCTTTATTGTTGACGATAACGAAACGGCAAAAGTCGGGACGCAGGGATTGTTCAAGTTGCGGTTCTGGGCATATACTTTGAAAATTTAAAAAAAAAACTTGGAACAAGGGGATTATAGTGATTCATAAAAGTACACGGTTGTTGGACAAACCCTAATGAGCATTGAATTGAACATGTTGGAGAAAGAAAAGGCAGTTATGGAGAGACAAGACTCTGTTATCTCCATCCTCTCAGCTGGAATCGACTTGTGCAGGTGACGAGACTTTTTTGATTCATCAATCCGTTGACTTCACCAGGGTTGAATCATAATAAATAACAATAGACGTCAATGATTTACGTTTAATTTGGTATGTCAACAAGGCAACTTATGAAGGTCCCAATTTGGTGAAGAAATTGGGAAGCACTGTGTTTGAAACAGTATATTCTTGTACTTTAACTGGGTATTGAAGTTTGTAACTTGTATTTTCGTAGGATGAGTAACCTTTTGATCTTGTTTGTTACTTGTTAGAATTTGTCAGTGTGATTCTTCCTGTGGCGAACTGATTTCCCCTTGCTACTGCTCTGGGTCATTAAGGTGGGTTCATCAAGTATGCCTTCAGCATTGGATACGAGCATCGGGTAACAAAACGTGTGAGCTTTGTCGGTACCCGTTTTGTATGAGGTCAAAGCTGAAACCACCTTGCCAGTGGGAAGCTCTTCCCATGTCTCCATCTGAAAAAAGAAGATTTTTTTGCTCCGCTATTTTTCACTCCATTGCTCTAGGTTGCGTCATCTGGTCGCTTTATGTACTTATTGGTAAGTTTATTTTGTATGCAGTTCGATATTTATTTTGTAACTTGTAACTGATGTTATCAATACGTAGTTGGTTATGTGTGTCTTAATATGCCTATATATGTATGTAATTTGTAATATACCTATGTATACCCATACCCACAATCCCACACCCACGTATCAGATCAGATCGCTTTGACTTGACAATAAGCAATAGCCAGTTGCTTGGTTTTAACTTCGCATCAGTTTGATTATCGATCTGGTTGTGGTTAACTGATTCTCTACTCCTGTCTTCCTAATCACGAAGTATCAAAGATTTTGTACAAACACCTTGAAAAATATGTATCGTGAATCGTGATTGCAATTCTTACACAGCTTATGAGGACGTTAATATTGCTGCGGCTGCGAGTCAATTTTCTAATTACCTTTTTAACTTGCAGAGCGTACTGTGCAAGAGCTAAAAGAATCCTCGATGGAATGGCAGTTTTGGACTAAAATAGTCGTAGAAGCAATTGGTTGTCTTGGAGCTGGCATTCTTATCTACGTGTGGGGAAAATCTTATTTTTCCATTGTGTCCAAATGGATTGCCTTTAATCGCACTTTCCTCATCGTTAACTCATCGCCAGTTCAAGTAAAACGACCACCAAGCAGTACTAATGTTAATATGAGCAGTTCTAGTCCTGCTTTAGGAAGTGATTCCTCAGTAGCTGATAAAAGTAGAGAGGCAAAGGCTTTGTTGTTGCCTCCAGTAGTTTATTCCCCTCCTGAATCAGCTGCAAGTGAAACGTTTTGACAGATACCAATCAGCAAAGCGAGTCAGCCTTCGTGGACATATAGTAATTAAAATATTATACATTTATTATACGTTATAATAATATTGTTACGTCGTTACATGTTACTGTATGATAAAATATGAATATTGTCTGTCAAACGTTTATATTAGCTCAGAAGGCGTTCGCAATGGTTTGCATTTGCAGTCGTGAAAGTCAGGGAAAATTCATTTATTTATTGTACCTGCTAAATCGAGAAGAACGATTGAATTCATGCACCTTGTTTGTTGGTGACTGTAAAGCAGTGTTTATTAATTAATATTTTATGATTTTTTGACCTACAATATGCTTATTGATTGTATGCAGCCATAGTTGTTTCGCCATAATTTGTACTATAGGTTTTTATATCTTGTGAAATTCGGACATCGCATAAACCGTATTGTTGCGAATACAAACGTTTTCTTAGAACGTCACGTGTGTGTCTGCTTATATCAAACAATTCATTCAAGAACTTACACGTGACCGCTTCAAAAAGCGCAACAATACATTCATTGCTCAGTTAGATTTTAAGGAGTTACCTCGGTATTCTACTTAGTATTTCTACTTAGCAGAAATCAAAGTGAAGCATTTGGCAAAAATGTACTGATCTGCAAAATTACTGTATGAAAAGATGCATAAGTGAAGAATATCCGTTGGTGGCTATTAAGGGCGTCACGCCTTGTGATTAAAGTGATATAGAGTAATTGTAACTTGTATGTAACTGATTTTTAAAGGAGAAATGAATGATTTACTCCTCATAGTTAACATCGTCTCCCCAATTCAAAGTATGGTCAAAGAAGTAATTAACATAATTTATTTTAGTAAGTACACTATTAAAAATTTGTTTACGTACTTATTTTGATGAAACTTGTAAATTAATGCATCGTATCCTCGTATCTAATCTGCCTATTAATTATATGTGTGTGTGTATATATATACGTTGGTATAATTATTAATTATTTACTTGGTTATAGTAAAGCATTAATATGCTGGACTTACTTAATTGTCGTTTTGTATAATTATAGTACAATAATTATTATTGTAATTTTCCAGGACATATGATATGAATCCGTCGATAGTGGAATAGTGTATGAATAAGCTAGTCGTTTCTAGGTACTTTTGTTAGAAGAATACTAACGCATGTCTTTTGACTACTGAGTTGCTGTTTTTGGTATACGTTGATGTTGATAGTTAATTTAATACTACTTTGTGTTTGAGTGGGTCGGAAGGCTAGTTGTACGACGTGGAATTCTAGTTTGTTTGTATTGGCAATCAGATCCAATTCGAATGTATCTTTCTGAGCTGTTATTTTCAGTGCTTGTGCTAATATAGCTATGAGTTAAGTTTGCTAAATCATCGTGATAATCTAAATTCTAAAACTTGCAATACCGTGCTGTGGTATGCTCAACTTGTCTTTTACTGAGATTGAGTCCAACAGGTTTGGAATACTCTTATTCGGTGCTCCCATTATAGGTCAGTTCAAGCGTGAATGCTTTTTCGCTTGAAATTGGACAGGCGGAAAATATATTTATTGTTTGTATACCTAAGTTAAAGTTATTGTTGTTACAGGTTAAGACGGTATCCGTTAATATTATATTATAACCTTTGTTCTAGAATTGCAGCTGAAAAGCTACAACTTTGTGTCCATCCAGCACGTTTCAACTTTCAACCTGTTTGTACCGTGCAAATTCATGTTTATGTATTATCATTATTATGTATGTCTTTCTTTGAACAATCAATTTCTTGTGATTCTTGTCTGCTTCTTACTCACTCAAAACTAAACAGTGAATGGGAGTAATTGTAAATAGGTAGTGAATGATAACAATTCTAAGTATTTTCAACAGAAGAGGAAGACGAGATGTAGGGCTCTGTAACCGTGGTGAAAAAGAGTCACAGGGATTTCACCTAAGTATCATTATTTAATTTAAGAAGCATTTTAGGTATATTATTCAAATTCGCATAAGTCAGGATGGAATTTTGTGGCCTTAAACATTGGTGTGTAATCTGTATATGAATTTGTAACTTATGCCTGTACATTTGCTGTTGCATGTTATACATAGTTTATAGGAAGGTTCGCCAAGGTCAATGGACCTGAAGTTGCGTAGTTTAGTTATAGGTTATAGGTACAAGCTTGTTGACATTTCTTTAATAATTGTTTTGTTTTTGTATTTATAATTTGCTATTGAATATATAATACATATAATATTTACGTATATCAAATACCAGGAGTACACGAAATAGCTTTTCGGGGGTGTTAATTAGTTGATGTTGTATGGCGCAGACGCAGGTTAGACCTACTGTATTGTGTACTATATATCATACAGAAAAGTAGTTAAACTTTGTCATTCATGATAGTCCTATGTCCTCTTAAAACGCTACAAGCTCAATCCGCTCAATCACCAATCACGCCATTGTCAAAAGCAGGGCAGCGACAACGAGCAGTAGCTGGCTAGGAGTCCAAACGTGGGCTTTCTGAATTCCCTATCGATTATCTTCATAGATCTCTTCAATCGTTCAATCCAGTGTTAAATCAAATCTTACAAGCGCACGAAACGTTAGCTCTATTTCGCATGTTGACCAACGGTGAAAACGGCACAAGGAAAGCTATACAGACAGACAATGACGAGTAAAACGACTCGTCCAGCCCGTGGAGAAAATGATTCTGATATTGTATGCTTGACTTCGATCAACTTACGACTTTGCCGATTCCGGTTGCTCTATGAAATTAAGTCGAAAACAAGCTGGAAGCAGTGCATTTCTTTTCACGAAAGTCTAGGATGATTATATCCTATATAAATCATTGACCTTTTATGTATAACCTTAGAGCTTTTGGTTGCCTATGGAAGATAGCATGGGTTAGGATTTAGTCCACCGTTAGAAATAACATATTGGTAAATTCTCCACATCATTTTTCTAGGGTTGATGTGCCCAACAAAGAATCAGATTCAAGTACCTCCCATGAGTTATCAATAAATTTGTTTGAAAGAGTAGAATTTGTTTACGAAATACTAAAAAGGGAATAATAGTATAAGTTCATCAAATATTCTTGGCTTCCTAGTAAGGTAATCACTCCCAATTTCGAATGCTGGAAGCATTTCTGAGAAGTCATCAGGTCATCACTCATTTTCTGTACTTCCGGTCTGAGTCTATGAGGATTTCCTTCGAAGATTGTGTTAACCCCATGCAAATTCAAAATAATAATAGTAGTAATGCGATTAAATCCTCTTCGTTTCCCATGAAAACTTCCATTGCATTGCCGCCATAACAACTTGTGCTGAAGTATACATTATTTATCCCTAATCCCTACGCACCTTCTGAGTTCGAACTTTGAAACATTTGTCACTTATCGTAGATTTAAAGTTGGTGTGTGTATATTGTAAAACTGTAAAAGTACATGTTCTAACAACCGTAACTTTTTGAATCAAAATATGTATTTTAAGTCAAAAAGTTGACCTACAAACATACAAATTATATATGTGATAAAAAAACAAAAAATGTATTAAAAGTCGGCATTATAAATCTTTTGAAATACATGCAAGCATTTATTATTCCTATTTTTAGAAGGTAGAACACATTTACACCAAGCGAAACATTTTCACACTCTGTTTCTGTTTCCTTAACTTTCTCCATTCAACTTTCTTCGGCTTTCTCTCTTTTTTTATTTTCCTTCATCCTGAGACTTCTCCTTCCAACTTTTTTCGCTCTTTTCACTTTTGTCGTTTTTCTTTTTCCTCACCTTTCTTTTGTTTCGGCTTTCTCTGTACTGGCCGTTCTCTGGTACTCTCTCTTTTTTGTTCTCTTCTCTCGCCTTTCTCTCCCCCCTATCTCTCTCTCTTTCTATGGTTTTCTCTTTCCGCGCCTTTCGTTCCGTCTTTCCTCACCTTTCTCTTTTTTTGGGTTCGTTTTTCCTCGCCTTCCTTTCTCTCTTTTGTTTTTCTTTTTCCTTGCCTTCCTTTCTCTCTTTTGTTTTTCTTTTTCC
>JAQGBT010002947.1:0-21668 GCA_034698585.1 Disparrhopalites patrizii | reverse complement strand
TTCCTGCTTTATGTATAGAGGTATTTACGTGTACATTTCACATTGCTCGTGTAGAGAGCTTACAATTAGATTACTACAAAGGAAGTGCTAGATTTTAATTTTTTAGAGCAAAAATGTATTCGTAATTAAATTCCTGTGCTAACTAAAAATATCAGTACCTGATGACAGTGTCATCAGACATCAGTGTAGGCTTTCTCAAATCAGTAACCTACTGATGAATCCATCATGAATGGCTTCCCTAGATATGCATAGCAAAGGACAAAACGCAGTTTTGTGTGGCTTAAAAAATCCTCGCTATCAACACGGTTCCTGCGACTGATAAAAATCTGTAGGGATTATTGAAAGGGTAACGTAACAAGAAAGATTGCCAAGATTTTTTTCCCTTTCGTTTGTATCTCTGGGGGATTTGTGTATAAATGCATGTGTATTTATTACATGTATTATTCGTGGTTACTACATATATTGGCGTTATGGAGGGATTTGATTGTGTAAAAAAATATTATGTAGGTATATTTAAAGTATACTTATTGTGGGGGAATAAATTTATCCCTGAATTGATTGAATATTTAGCATGCACTTGTAATTGTCAGTGTGGTCCTAATCGGCGTCCTTCATTCTGGTGCATGCCCCGGGAGGTATTAATAACGTTGCAGTCTATGGGAATCTCTAATTCATCACTTATTATTTGTACGGGAATATTTTAAGACCTTGAATGAAAGTTGATTCATAATCTAAATAATTTCGGGGATACATGAAATTGGGGGGGGGGGTGTCTTTTCAGTTTATAAAATTAACACATGTCTCCGGTCGTGTTTCTGTCCCGTCTTTTTTCCATGGGAAAAGACAGCAGTTACAATTGCTCTTTTTGTTACCCAGCATTTAGTAGCTGGGATTAATGATGGATAAAAAAAAGTATTATTGGACGATTTCCAGTGATTATACGGTGTACGGAATTACGGAATACAATGACTGATGGTGTTATTGACGTTCCAGGAACGGAATTTTTTGATTCACACCTCTTTACAATTCTTTACCCTTTGTTTGAATGCAATTGACTTTTTGATGATACAACTCCGTCGCATATGCGTCAATCCCATATCAGTTGTTTTTGTTTCGACTGTGCATGTGATTGCGTTCATAACAGTCATGTGTATAATTTTATTTTTATTTCACCTCTCGACGATTATCGTCCTTTACACTTCGCACGAGGAGCACAGAACCTCTTTAAACATGCTCTTTCACCGTAACCATATACGCATGTAATTAGTGAACATATTTACTGGATCATGAACTCACAAACTTATAAATATGACTCTTCTCTCTACATTTATATCCTTTCACAGAGTCAAGCTCTTAATATTTGTTTTGTTCGTCATTGTTTTTGCAGGATATTTGGTTAAAGATTTATATTCTCCAACTCTTACAATGCTTGTCATTTTGTATGGTTTATACTTTTACAGCAGCCATAACTTTAACTCAAAAGACATCTTGGAATGATTGTTTATTTATTTTCTTGCTACTTATATTTTCTCTGGCGCCAATGAGTCGACAGCGGGAATGGATTTCATATGTTTTGGGTAACAAAGGATTTTATATAAATAAAGCACGCTCGTTTGGCCTGTAGGATACATTTACAGTTGGATTAGGAGTTTCATCACAATATTTATACGAGTGGGTTTTGGAGTAAATAATAATACATGTACGCATTTGTTTAGAGGAAATTTAGAAACGTTTTATTTTTTTTTTGCATAATTGTATTCCAGGAGACTATAAGTCTACCCACAATGAATTCCCTGTTGAGGGGTGTGTTTGATGATGTAAGCGGCAGTTTCTTGTGCAACCATTCAACTTTGTACTTATTGTACCACAGAACCGGAAATAAATGTCCTCTATTTACTCGCCAAAGTTCTATGTACCTGGATTCTTTCCACTTTTTCCCTGTGTTCACTGAACAAATGGGAAATATTGTCATTGTATTCCCTTCATTATAATGTTCTATTTTGCTAGCTTCCTTCAGCACACTTTATTTTCTAACATTATTAAACTACAATAATATTTATTGTCTCTACATGCAAAAAAAAAGCTTGCTGTGGCATTTCCAAAATTTACAATTCCTTGTGTTTTCGTATCAATTTGTGCATTATTTCAAGGCTTAAGAACGAGCAAAAGGAATCTAAAGTGGAGACCTGATTACGCATGTAGCAATTAAAGTTCATGATGGCGAATAAATTGTCGACGAAATAACGAAATAACAGGGAAAGGTACAAGCTTGTATCAGACACTACATTTTTTTTACTTTTCACTATCACGCTATAGATTTCGGATCAAAGGGGTTGAATTATTCAGGATAATTAGTGGGGGCAAAGCCTGTAAATTTGTGTGCATGCTTCAAAACAACTCACTTCATCCTATATTTTCCCACGTAAAATTTTCTGACGGCTCTCGGATCCTCCTCTCTGGACAGGAGGATGTGCCAAGGGGGAGAAGAATGAATCTTTCTATTTCCTCTGTTATTAAATACTCAAGCCGTTCACAGTATAGAGTCGTATGGGATGATGGAGTGGTAAATCTGAATGAGTTGGCAGGGACACGTGCCGAAAATTCGTAGTGAATCACTTTATTTGCATGGAAAGTCGGGAATTTCGTAGTTTCATACTACATGTACAAGGAACGACATTGGGAGGCACTCTTGTGCGATTAATTGATTGGAAGGGGTGGTGGTCCTTCAATGCACTCAACTATATTTTGTACCTGATGTATACATACATACATATGTATGTAGATACATTCTAAAAGAACCGAATTAGTTGGGGAGAGATCCATTTTGAGATTACTTTCCACATAAGTACTCACACCTGAATCATCTCTCCATCCACTTGATTTTAGTGGCAAATACAATTTTCCTCCTAAAATCCTTCAATGACCAAAATGAAATTGAAAAACACCATTAAATTAAATTTTTCTGGGAATGTTTACAAAGTAAAAGGAGTATAAAGGAAAGATGGGGATGGATGGGGTTATTAGGGGGGACACAATAAGCTAAATTACCTCCTCTGATGACACTTATTGTTTATATTGGTTTATTCCCTTTGAAGCATCTACTAGAGACAGTACACATGGATTTAATGACGGAGCAATCAATGAGATGATTCATGTCTGTGTATGCGCCACACACGGCTTTGCAATACTTTTTTAATATAGCAAAATGGTGGGATTCGCTTTTTAAAGCTGTAGTCAACTAGTTAAAACTAGTGACTAGTTGTTTCAACAATCTCTTGTCTTTTTTTTTTTGTCTTGATGTGCCTCTCTCGTATGAATTCTGTGGATTGCCATCCTCCATAAATTCATAAATGGCATGAGCTATTTTTTTTTTAAACATGGAAATGGCCCTTTTCAATTGATATTCATTCCCTTTTTTCTCATTCATACACATGTTACAGCTCATTCGTGTAGGAACGTTATTATTTATTATTTTTATGGTTATACCCATTTACATTACATGGCTTATTCTATATTGATACAGTAATACTTCTCCCTCTTTTCCCTTCTTTTCTGCATTTTGGACCTCTGCATGCATGGAATACATTACGTACGTAACATGACGTATGTCCTCAACTTTTGTCTGTCATTTTGACGTTTTGAGTCCATTTATAGGTTTTTCCTTTCAGTTTATCAACCCTCCTCACATGGTAGTCCAATTATATTTATCGTCTTGTAAAAACGTATACATTTAAAAAAATGGGTATGGCAATAGCAAGAAGTAGGATGTGCATTCATTGTGGTCCATATACGTGTATATGTCCTATTATATGCACTTCCAAATCTTTGTCTCTGTCTCATCCACACGCATTTGAAGAACATTTGTCTTTTTGAAGCCGAGTATGTACATATGTATACGGTAAGGGGAAAAGCCAGTGTTAAAGAATGGACAACATATTACATACATAATATACATTTGGGATATTACTAACTTAGTGGTAGTGCCCCTTGGTTTTTACCCATGCTAGAAAGTGCTTGGTGTGTAAGCAGTATTTCCCTGTGACTGTATTATGTGTATTGTATGCCTCTCTTGAGAGCTGAAATGACTGAAGGGGAGTTTGGCGCATCCAAATGTGGTCAAAATTTATCTGATGACTCATCTCTTCTGTCTCTCTCTCTCTTGTATGGAACATATATACTTTAGAGGTAGAACAAACGAATGAAAGGAGCTTTTTACACTCCCGTATATATATAATGGTACCGTATGCATGTCCCATTTCAACCATATGCAGAAAGAAGAGCCACATAGTAGCTTCTTTATTACAAGCCCGCATACAACTCCGTGTTGGAGAGGGCCTCACTTTTGCAAGTCTCTGTAAAATAGTAATACTTTTGACGGAATGAGTTTTGGTTGCGAAGGAAATGTGAAATTAATAACCCATACGTGTATACACATGGGTCCAGCATGTGAAGGGATGGGAGGAAAGTGGAGAAAAAATGGCAAAAAAACTTCCATCTCCCAATGATTTAGTTTAATGACGCCGTTTGAGAACATAAGAGCCGAAGAAATGACTTTGGAAAAATCTTAAAATCTCCCGTGTATATTGTATATAGATATAATATATATACACTGTACATGGATAATCGTATCCTTTTACCACTTGCTTCCCCTCCCCTGGCACTGGATAATGAATGCATGAGGTTCCTTTGAATGATTTTTAATTCATGAGTTTTTCTACATGTACATATATGCATATTATGTATGTATATATACACACTTTAGAGTATGTATATATACACTTTAGAGTATGTATATATACACTTTAGAGTATTTAAGTATGTGCTTGGAGCAGGAGGAGGGCGGAGGGTTTCATGTATGTTTTTCTGTAGTCAAGCTATTATAGTTATAAATTTTAAGTGCAAAAAAAAAGTAATTAAAAAAATGCATTTCACACTTGTATGTATGTAAGTACAAACAAGGTAAAGGGAGAGAGAGAGAGAGTCAAGGTGTTGGTATTTAGCTAGCTACATATTGTTGAACTGAATGATGTATTACATTTTGCTCCTGCTCTTCTCCAACATTGCGTAAATCAGTTATTTTGTCTTCGTACATAAATTATGTATCCTCTTTGTAGAGAGAGAGAGAGAGAGAGAGAGCGAGGAAAAAGTGACGGCGATAGCATCTTCACAGAAATACCCTACATTTTATTAAATGTTTCTTGCTTCCTTTCTGAGGTGGACATGGCAGGAGTAATTAAATGCCTTTATAACAAAGCCCACTACCTTCGGTAATTATAAGCCAATTTTTGGAGCTCTCTTTGAAGTAAAAGATTATTATTACCTCATCTAATTGGAAGAGTCCTCCACCTCCTTTATACTCATTTTTGCTCCTTTTTTTTTCTTTTTATTCTTTTTATTGTTGCGCTTCCACGAAATATTAAAGGACACGGTTGAGGGATTATACAGAAGCGTTTTAGGTCAAGTCAAAAAATAACAAAAAAAAAAAAGAACATCAAAGTAATTTATTCACTGAAATACTATATATACATACACACTTAAATTCTTTGTTGAGATAGGGAATGGGAGGAACATTGAATTCAGGAACCTGAAAGAGAGGTGGAGATCCTCAAAAATGAGTGAGAGAGAAGAGAGAATTGCATTTTGGAAGACTGGAATTATTTGAATCGGCGAATGTGACCAAAGAATTTGAGCATGGAAAAGGTTGGTTGGAGGGAAATGTGTGTGAAAAGAAAACAACGGCAAGGTATGGTTATGTAAAAAGGACAAAAAAAAAGAGAAAAAAGGAGGGCAGATCATGTATACATATGATGGAAGTTTTTTTCCTCTCTATAGTTAAAAGCATTGCGACAAAAGCTGAGGGTGAGTAAAAATACAATGTCATGTTAGGGACAACAACAAAGGAACGGCACTCGAAGCGCACTACATACCATTAAAGGGAGGGAGGAGAAAAGGGTAAGGACAGGGGGGAAAAAAAACGAATACTTGTAAGGGATAAAATCTAAATCCGCAAAAACATTAAACGTATAAATGCCAGCTGCCACATGAAGCCCTCATTTTGTCTCTGTCCCTCTAGACCACGTACAAATGTGCAAGTTCACACAAATGTTTTTTTCGTACGCTCCACGCATTTCTCTTATGAGAATACGGTGCATAAAATTAAGGCTGCGATTGACACGTATCCATGATGCTGTTAGAAGGTGATGTACTCCTCTGATGATAATCAGAAATAGGAGAAAGAGAGAGAGAGAGAGAGAGAGAGAAAGAAACTCCTTTAATGACAATATCACTCCTTAAACGATGTTCGCCTGAGTTAAATATGTGAGCTCGTTAGTCACACGGTAGCCTCAAGAAAATGTAGTTCTCTGTGCAAAGAGACATTAAAAAAAAATTACTTTATTCAACTTTATATTCACCCTCTCCATCCTCAAATGCCCCTTAAACATGAAGTTTTTGAACCCTAAAAAATGTCACATTATCGTTATTTACAAGGCACGAATACTATCCAAAAGATTTTTTGGGTGTTTTTGCATTTTTGTTTATTTTTCGTGATGACGTAATCTTTTGCCACCTTTCTAGTGATTTGTATTCTGGGTGCATGTATAAAATACCGCATTAATAATAAAAGACCAGCTTTCAGACCTTTTCTATTGGTAATGTAGGATACTTATCCCTCTCTGCTCTGTCCCTGTCTCTTCCTCCGTTTCTTGCCTCCTTCGCCCTCTTCGTGTGTGAACCCCAAGAGAAGAAATGACAAGTGCTAATTGCTGGAGGGAAGATTACAATTCGCACATCTTAATGCTCAGTTAGGGCATAGCTGAAAGCCTCCTTATTTGTAAGGCTGTCAAAGCTCTATAGGCATTGTCAGCTCCATCCCGTGAGCACGCAAACTTTGAATACACGTCTCTATAATGTCTCAAGTGGATTGTTCAACCTTTCATCCCCGAAATTTTACTGTTCGGGAGAGATGGAAATTAATATCAGAAGGGAATGCTTGGCTGAACTTCGTACGTGGGTCTATGATACCTCCCAAAAAAAATTTTTTTTAGCGAGTATGAAAGTAAAAAAAAAAAAAAGAGATGACAACTGGCAAATGATGGTTGTGGGGTCGTGTGAAGCAAAGGAGACGTATGTAAAATACATGTGTTTAGTTTGGTACTTATCACGAAAGTATGTATAAAATTATTGTACGAATTATCCCTTTTTGTTTTGCCCTTTTAGTATACATATATAGATCTTAGTTTTTATGGGGGATGGACATGTTACATATAATGATGCCGGTTCATGTTGACGGAGATTAATAAGGACAAAAACAAAAGCAGTATAGATGTACAATATACACGGATGTCAATTTATTCTAATAACCCAAGTTTTCCCTGACTTCACCATTCCTCCTTCCAGCCTTTTTTCCCCTCTAGAACATGACAAAAAAAACAATGAGATAAAGGAAGATAGTAATGTAAATGGTGAATATTACGCAAATGTATTACTTATAAATGCAAATATGGGATGTCACCATTCCCACATGTATTTGACATGAATGAACTGCAAGAGAACGACAGTGTAAACGACCAGGGAAAGGAAGTGTTATTATATCTGTCGCATATGTATACACATGTATTTGTTATAGACATTCTACGAATGAAAAAAAAACGTTTGCGAGGAGCTTCTGCATGGAAATAAAAATAAAAATGTGTGCAGTGGATTTACCACTACTGTGTGTGTCTCTGTATAGAGAGGGTGAGCATTGAGCTTTGACATAAGTATTTACTCAGGAGAAGCCTCGACAATTCACTAATATGACAAAGTCACTATCCCAAATCACCAATATTGTACGTATCCCCACCACCAGTTGTTTGGTCTGAAGAGAAGAGGCGGAAAAGAAAATAAAGACAAATCACACCCCCCTCAAATTGTATGTAGAACATATTTAAACAATTATTTTATTAAGTAGGAAAAGGTGCGGAAGTCTGTATGTTGGTCCTTTTGGGTATCATATGGAAGTACGGATGCAAATGAAACTTAACTAAAAAATTGATAAAGATTTTAGTCATATGTGTGCATTATCATGTTCTGCAAATGTACTTACATTACGTTGGTTTTTAGAATGACTCGCATGGCTGGTCATTGTTCGAAAAGACTTTTTTTTTTCCTTCTTGTACTGTGTGTGTGTATACATAGAATATAGTAGGGTGTACTATAATGGTTTTTGAGAATTTTTCGGGGGTTGCAAAATGGGAAAGAGAGATAGAGGAGGCAGAGAGAGATAGAGAGAGACAGAGAGGGTGCAAGAGGTCAGGCAGTGAAACGGTCTGTGAAGTTGTTGGAAAAACGTCCGTGTGGCTGATTACTTTATATGTGAAAGGCAGAGACTATATAGTCCTGCCAGTACTCACTCTTCCCTATTACAATTTCTCCCTTTATACCTCCATCCTCTCACCAGACCTTTCCCCAGTCGAGTTCCAACTGTCAGAGTGTGTAGTTTGTGTTTCAGTGAGTCCTAACTACTACAACGAACAACGGAAAAAAAAAAGCAAAGCCTTTTCCCTCCCAGGTAAAGACTTCTCTCTTTACTTACAAATCTAATATTTCATCGTAACACTCTGCGTAATACTTGTATGTATATACAAAGGAAGAAAAAAAGGCTGGAAGAGACTATGGTATTTTTTTTTTTTTTTGGTAAAGGAGCAAAGAGTGTGTATATTGAGTATATAAATTTTTTCTCTCCTTACTTCTAAGCCCTCATAAGAACCCTGTTTTTGTTGTTATTTTGTTCCTCTATATACCATCAGCTCTTCTTGTCTCCTGTTTCTTCGCAGAGGAAAAATACTAGTAATTTTTTTTAAAAAACGAGCCACTGTCCTCCCCATGCTGTCACAAAGGACATGCTTTTCGACAAATTTTAATTCGTTCCCACAAACGAACTTGACAAATATTGTGTAAAATATAAAAAAAAAATATAAAAAATATAATTGTGCCATTTTCAAAAAAGTTTCCTCACGCACGTTTGAATAGAAATTCTCATAGGAGTTGGTATTGAAGGGGTTGATTGAATTTAATGTGTCACTTCCAGTAATTAATTATTATTGTATACCATTTCGTCAACATATAATTTTTTCGTTTTGTCAAAATCCTTTCTGCCTGCTACTGTTCTAACGTTGGTTCGGAGATTGTCGGTATTATTTGCCGGTGTTGTTCTTGTATTTCATTTTTTCTCAAAACGTCGTTTCCTTTTGAACAGGAATACTTCCTCTCGTTCTTCAAGTCTTACTTACTACACGTCCAATCTAATTGGGAACTAAACTTGTACATCAACAAATACGGTAAATTGACGCTCTACATATTTGTGTACATAATTTTTTTTTTTTTTACATTTATTTACACGATATACAAGTTACTGTTACGTTTTATAGAAGCATATTATAGGGTGATAGGGAAGAGGAAAAAAGGAATTATTGACGATGTGTATCTCCGACGCAGGTCGGCATGACATGATTCTTCTTCCGTTACTTAATAACTCTTTTGTTTTATACCCTTAAAAAAAATTGAAACTACCCAAGAATTTCGAATAGTGGGATGTGAGCTGTCAGTGTATACATATGTACATGCACATGTAAGTGTTGTAGATACAAAAGGAGTAGATACATATACATAAGCGTAGGGCGCAGCCACTCTTGCAGATAGCTAATTTGTTGTTGTGTATGAAAAAAATCGTTTGCGAAAGAAATTCATTTAATATTGTACCTTAAAATGTATTTGATTAAATGCTCTCTCCCCCTCCCTCCCCCATTGCAGTCGAATTTGACAAGTACAAATTGGATGAGCTCGTAATCCGTGGAATTCTTATATGAGTTGGTGTGACCTTATGTATATACAAATGACGTTTTTTTTCGGTATTTACAGTATTCACACATTTTTTCTCTGTGCTGTACAGATAAGCCTTACAATCTTGAGGGGGAATCAATGGGAAGAGTTTTCTAGTTGTAGAAGTGCGGGCTTGAAGTAGCAGTTGTACTACTAGAGTGCGTAAATGGATGAATGTTGTATTCCCTCATGCTGAATGAACTTAAATTGGCGTTCCCTTCTTTCTATTTGAGCAAGAGAGAGAGAGAGAAGGAGGAAAAATCATTCTTTATCCACAGAATCAAGCAAAGGAAGAAAGGTTCTTTTCTTTATCCGCTCTCACCGTAAAAAAAATCCTCACCCTCCACCAAAAAGAAAAAACGGTGAAAATGTGCGGTTTCAACTCCGGAATCTTGTACAAGGACTACTTGGTAGCGAATCTCCAGTTTAAAATTAAATTGAAGGTACTTGGATGCAGCTTTGACGGTGGAGGGGAGAAAGAAGGGCTAGAAGACACACAATCCCCTCCAATCTCCCCAAAAATAGTAAAGCCCCCAGAATTTCCGGTAAATAATGGTTTCGTCCAAGTTGGTGAAAACTGAAAAATGAACGTAATTTATCACGGTGACTCGAGTTCCTCCGAGTTTCTCAAGTGGCAGAAAGGAGGGTGTGTTCGTATTTCATGGGGGTTATTTCTATATACGCATTAAGTATGTATCCTCAACTGAGGTTTGTTTTTTTTGGGGGGGATGTTTTTTTTTTTTTTTTGGTATTTATTTTGCCCGTCTCTCAGACGGGGTGATACACTTGTTTCATTTGTATATACACTCTCTCACACATCTCTTCCGTAACGGAAGATGTGGACCCACACCCTAAACAAGCCGAAAACACGCTGAAGGCATTTTTTCAGGGCCGGCTTTAGTACACATCACAATGGTGTATTAAGTTTTTTTTTGGGGGTACACATACACATATGTATGTGTACAATCATGGGTATACAAAAAAATGGAGTTACGTAATCTTTTTTTTCAAGGTTTGAGTCCTCTCCAGCCTTTATTTACTGACATACATGTATATGTGTGGGACAAGGAAAGAGAGAGAGACAGAGAGAGAGAGAGAGAGAGAGAGAGACGAAAGGGAGAAAAACGTTGATGTTAAAGCGACCATTTCTGTTCCTCTCCAGGTTCTCCGGCTCTCTTCTTCTTCTCCCCACCCATTATACTATTATACTTGAATACATTTGGTGTGTACACACCACTTCTCCATGGCATGTGTTTTCGTCCTCTGTCTTGTGTCTACGTTTTTTTTTTAGATACAATTTATTCCAACATTTTTTTTTTTGTACAAAAGTATCCTCAAAGATTTAGTTAGTATATATCCGTAGAAAAAAACGTTTCCCCTTAGTACTACCCCTATCCTTACTCTGAGTAAAAGGGTGAAAATACGTGTTGTGGTAATTTTTTGGGATAGAAAAAAAGGGAGAATAATATATAGAAAAATCTCGTCATTTTGAAGGAACAGGATTAATAAAAAATAGTTTACTTGTGCCCGAGTGCGGTTCTGGCGAATACATCACGGTGTGTTCCGGAGCCATTGCATTCCATAACATTCCATTTGAGAGTGTGAGGATTAGAGTAGAGTTGAGGGAAGGAAGGAGGGAGAAGGGTGAAAAGAGGAAGGGGGTAAGTTTTTTGGAACTACTCTTCTTCCATTAACCAATTCTCACTGACTTTCTTGTCCTTTAAAAGCTAGAATGTGTACTAGGAAAGCCTTATTTTTTTCCCCCTTCCCAGAGATTTCGTGTGACTGGAGAATGTGGAAATCATTAGGTATATCAGGATCAGGGGAAAGACTGTCTCTGTCTGTCTGTGTGTGTGTCTCTCTCTCTCCGTGTATTTTAACCCCCAAGTAATTTTTCTCCCTGCCTATATAAATACTACTTGGAAAACACACAGGGAGAGACAGGGAGAAAAATTACCATTACTGTCAATATGCATCCGTAAATGGCTTCTACCCTCTACTCATGGCAAACTTTTCTCTCCATAACAAGTAGATGTTATTCCTTTACATGGAGAAATATACAAAAATAGCCGGAGATTGGTTCATTGCCTCTCTTCTTCACTCTTTCTATTTCTCTCTCTCTCGTCACCACGTCCTCCTTTCTTTTTTTGACGAATCTTGTCTCCCTCTCCATCCTCTTCCCTTGTGCGTGTTGGTGTATTTTTTTTTTTTTTGGTTTGGTCGTGGTTAAAAGTATATATAATTTACCCTATAGAGAAACTATAAAGCTTGAGGGAGTAGAATCATTATATTTTTTGGTGTCTTTTCTCCTCCAGTCGGGGACGAAGGAATCAGTTGACTGGACGGATATTCTGGTGTGCAGGGAAGGGAGGATATTCTGGGAAAACAATGTTTTTAATGCTAACATGATCACATTCTATTCCGGAGAAGATGTATAGGGTTAACAGGGGTTTTTACTAGTGTAGTTAAGTAGATAGACAGTACTTACGTGCATATATCCTTTTGGTTGATGTGAACAAAACAACTGACTGTCAGCAAAGTGGGCTGTCAACGTCAAATGACTCCTTTCGGGCTCCAGACTAGAGTGTATAGAGCAAGAGGGAAGTTGTTTGAAGGGGGAAGTTATACATAGTTAGTTGGCTTTCATGGCTAATCACATAGGGAATGTGAGGGGAATCATGTTAAATGTATTTTTGTATAGGGAAACCTATACAAGACTTGGCTATATGTCTATGACCTATACACTTTGACTGGACTTGTAACACCACAAGAAATTGGGTGGTATATGTCGTGGTATTTAGAGACGTGCATTATTACACTAAAGAAAGTATTACATTTCCTATTTACAAAGGAAAAAGAAGTAAATAATATTTGAGCTGGAGGAAGATGGTAAATGCACTCGTTAGTCTCGTCGTGACCGATCTCGAACACAAATTTTTATTGTGACCGTATACGTGTCATTTATAATCAATTCCGTGACTTCTGAAAACTTTTTTAAAAAAATAAACGAATCTCACACAGTTTTACACTCCTTTTTTTCTCAAAAAAAAAAAAATTGAATGTCAGTCAAAAATCTTAAGCTGTCTTGAACACATTTCCCTCCGGATTTCAAGTATATTGGATTTTTTTAAAAGGGGAAAGTATATGGTAATAATAATAGAAAGAAATTTTCCTTTTTTCAAATGTTCTTTTTTTTTATGACATCTTCACTTCCCGTTGTCAACCATGTGAGATTTTTATGGGAGGGAAGGATGCTGTGAGTCTCTCCGTCTCTCGTCCATGTCAAAATAGTCCCGAGTCCAAACTTTCCTTTCCATTTTGTAGTCAAAGAGTCAAATGGAGAAAATGGGGAAGATTGGAGACGAAAGTCATGTGGCATTTCTCAATCTGAGAACATGAAAGTCAAAAAGACGGGAGGGGAAATAAAGTTTTTTTTTTTTTGGAGGGTGATTTATCATTCCAGTGAAATTCCCCAAGTCTCTTTCAGGATTTCCCTTTTAACTCCCTTTTTTTCCAGTTGCTTATGCATGGTTACCCCAATATGTCTAAAGTCTGAATGAACAAAAAGAAAGTTTCTTTTTTCTTTATTCTTGTGGAAGGAAACGTTTGAATACGGAATCAGTACTTAATCCTATAAAGGGGGAAAAGTTTTTTTTTTTCACACATGGCGTATTCACAGGTGGTATTGATTCCACGGAGAAAAATAGACAAAATGCATGTGTGTGCACGCTTCTATAAGGATTCGTAACCGGGTATTTGGGACTTGTTGAATGAATCCATCTCCATTTCCTTTGAAGTGAACTTCCCCTTTCATCCCATGTTGAAAGGAGGAGGGGAGAAAAGCAAGAAAATTGGAAATTATTTAAATAATACATGAAAATAAAAATAAATAATATTTCGGAACCAAAGATGGAATACAATATTTTTTCCGTATTCCGCATTCTTCCAAGGGTCCAAAGGCGGGAGGAAACCATTGTCTTTACACTCAAGATGGTGCCTCTTCGTAAACATTTTAGACCTGTCGAGGGGAAGAGAGGGAAAGGATCGAAAGGGTTGAGTAGCATCTCTTTTGTTTAGTCTCTGACATGCAATAAAGGGTTCTGGAAGGACACCAAGGAAAAACAATGCGTATATGGTTATTTTTCTAAGCGGGAAAAGGAGCAGTTAGCAATGTTTTGAACAATCTCCTCAACCCTTGCCCCTTTCTTTGTTACCAGTGATGTTTAGAATATTTTTTCTTCTTTTATTTAGTCTGGCAAAAACAACAAATTTCCTCACGTTTTCCCCCCTTACCAGAATTTGTTCATGTCTTGCTCAGAAATGAAACATTTGGTTTGCAGGAGGAGGAAAACAAGTTAATATTATTATGGTATATTGTGCAAACTTTGGTTTTTTTTTTGGAGGTGTGACTTATCATTCATATGCTGACTTTTTGTCACAAATATACCCAACATTTCTAAATACATATATTCAAAACTGACTTTTTACGAAGTGTAAGGGCATTGCTCATAAGTTCTTCCTTTTCTCTTTGACAGTTGGTACACTTTGATTAGTCACATGTCTGCGGACGTAGATAATGTGTTTTTTTTCTGTATAAGTCACTTTTTGATGTGGCAAAGGTATGTATATAGTACATATGGAAGAGACCTTAGTGAGTGAGTCAAAGCTCACAAGTGCTTGGTGGTGGCATTCTTGAACATTGTTTTTTTTTCTCTGAGAGAGAGAGTTGTTTTTAAGGAAGGAAATGATATCATCAGTTGTTGTGCATACGTATGCATACATAGACCTTGTATCATGGAACACATAATAAAAATGGTGGTACTACAAAGATTTTTATTGGGTTTCAACCAGTGAGGCAGAGAGTGGTGATAAAATGTTAAGTAGAAAAATGTCCGTAAATACTGTATAGTGGTACATATACAGTCAAAATTCCGACAGTGAGTCATACTTTTTAAATCATGAGTAAAATACTTTTACAATTACTGCTGATAGTGTAATATCATCAAAAGCTTCAGGCTTTTTCAGCAGGGATTGCTGAAAAAAAAAGGATAGGGGAATATAAACATAATATGATATTGATTGATGATGCATCTTTTTTTTTTTTTGCAAATCCGCAAAGCACAGTAAATCATTTTAATTTTAATCACAGTAAATTTTCATTGACGTCAACAACGACATAAGTATTTTTAAAATATCAAAAGTTTCTCATTAAGTTGATGATATAATTTTATTAGGAAATATTATACCAGGCGGATATCTTTTTTTAATAAATTTTACAGTTGAAAAGGTTTTTGTGGCGATGTTACCACAAAAAAAAAACTTTTTAAAAAAAATTTGGTGTCCAGGTTTCCCAGCCTTGTGGCTGGAGACATAGGAAAAAAATCCATATTATTGACAATGAGTTGGTTTGGGATTATTCCTGTGGCTTTTTTTTTCTCGTAAATAATTTTCGTACAGCCGGATTTCTATATTTTATCCTTCTAGACATAATTGGGGAGCCATGCAGGTAATTATAATTTTAATGTGGGAAAATAGGAATAAATAAATAAACATTCTATAAGAAATACATTCTAAAGTGATTATGTTTTTCCTATAGATTTTCCTATACTATAAATTAAATGAGAATTTTTCTCGTGCCAAATTGCTGATGATATTCTTTTAATAAAAGGGTTTAAGCACTGTACTTCTCTATACATCTAATGTTTTAGAAATAATAAAAATGAGACATGAAAATATTGTATTGCAAGCGATGCAAATGGGAAAAATATTGGTTGCAAATGCATAGTCTTTCAATTTTTTTTCACACCCCCACAGCGTCCGTATGGGTGCTATTTTTTGTGGGACGAGATGCCTTTGTAGGGAATGTGAGGATATTTGTGAGGGAAGATCCTCCTCACTCCGTTTGTAGAGGGAAGTTGTTCGGAGAAACACAAGCGTCGGAGGAATTACACCGTGACTGTATAATGCATTTTATTTCTCTGATTATATGCACTTTTCTTTGGTTGTCGTTTTAACTAACTCGTGTTGAGAGATTTCTCTTCCCCTCAAAGGCACAGCTGGAGTAACCGAAGAGAATGCAATGGGGGGAAATGGAGAAGAAAAGGGAAGAGATGATAGAAACTGTCATATGCAAACTAAAAGTGTACCTGCCACCATCGTAGTCATAATCGTTCTTTTCTCCGATGATATCAGACTTTGGAGAGAGAGAGAGAGAGAAAAAAAAACAATTTCAAACAAGACTCCTTCATAAGGGATATGGATAGGCTCAAGAAGGAGAGATGATGTTGATAAATAAGGCTAGTTATTGTGATTATTATTATACTACGAAAGATGCATTTTTATGTATCGAGAGATGTTGGCCAAAAGGGATGGAAGAAGAAGAAGAAAAAATGTAGTGGCAACAAAGGAATAGAGAGAAGAGACTTTATCAAAAGTGGTGGTCAGTTGGTGTTGAATTTTTTCCCCCCTTCATTTATGACAGTAATACATACAGACACGGCAACGACCGTTTTGTCTACCAGGGCCATATTCTTTCTTGTAGTTTGTGTTAGTACAACATGTCTTTTGTATTATTAATAATAATAATAAGAATAAAGTATGAACACACATGTTTCCCTTATGAGTCAGTGAGGGAGGTTGAAAGGAGAAGAGGTGCATCAGTGCAAAATCCCTGTCAAACACGTCTTGTTCAACATGGGATATATAACTATTTTTTTAACCCTTTTAAAAGTCAGGAGTCAAAAAATTCTTTGGTGGTATTTTATACATAGTGGAAGACGGTGTGTATAAAAAGCAATATATCCTATCGGCTCCTTACACAAGGTTGCAAAGTTACTACTATTGTTTATGGTCGCATATTTAGAGCTCATTTCTTTTTACTGATTTACAGCTCTGTTGTAATAGGGAAAAAACTTCTAACAAAAATACTTGTTTTTATGGAGCGGCAAATCCGGTAAAAAGTCACCTTTTCCAAGTAAAAAATTGAATTTGATTTTTTTCTAAAAGGCCGCTTCATTTTTTTTTTTTTTTGTAGAGATTTAGTACAAATGTGACTGTATTACTGTTCAAATGTTTCCCTGTATTTTCTTTATTCCCATTTTTGTTCAGGGAAATATCATTCCCACTTATGGGGGAAAGGTATACGTATTTGTTCATCGCGGGTTCTTCCTGTGACGTTTGTCTCGCAAATAATTTTTGCTTTTCTTTTTGCGTGGAATACCTTGGGTTTTTTGGGTATCATCACAGTGGTTCTTGGTCGAATATCACAATTCATGGTATGTCTATTAGGATTTTTGTGGTGTATGAGAATGATAGAATGACTGATGTATGATACTCCCCCTCCTCGAAGGCCCAATACATATGGAGGGGGATGAAAGATTGAAGAAACATGAGATGATGTGGAGAGATTTGGAGTAAAAGAGAGGGGGAGATGAGGAAAAGTGTGAAACCATTGTAATTTTGGAGTATTATAGAATATGTATTATAATATCCAACGTATTCATATCATGCAGACGGAGTCGCCTGTAATATAATTTAAAGCCTTGTTCTTCTTTTTTTTTTTTTACCGAGAAGGAGCGGTGCCCTTCACGCTTTGCCGATGAAATCGAACCTTCGTGCATCGTAATATCAGATTTCGACATACTCCTTCATTCAACATCTCCCTCCCCCTCGTACTTATATCATCTAATATGTGTATATAAATATAAATACACACTCAAAAAATTCCTCTTCGCCTCAAAAATTCATTTCCTGTTCATAAAACCGGGAGAGATATTATGATTAACATCAAATCATACTATTTCATTGAGAATGTCTTCTTCAACACCATTCGCTCTTTAGATTCTCTTTCCTTTCCTCAAGTTGTATTATATGTACATTATGCACGTAACATGTAGTCCTTCGGAATTATTTGAACCATATTGTACTCTCCGCCCTAATATTATTTTACACCCTGCCGTTGATGCATTTCATATTGTGTATTTTTTCTATCCTTACATCTATACATGTATCCCCCTAAACTTTGTGTGTGTAATTATTTTTGACCTCACTGAAAACTTTTCTGCTCATTTTGTGGTTGTACAAAAAGAGTGAGGAGGAGATATAGTTTATATAAGAGTAGAATTGATTTGGGATAGAGTATATTTTATATGGACGAAGGAGTACAAAGACGCTCCTGTATTTGATGATCCAGATGGGAACATAATTTTCCTGGTTAATAAATGGGTTTTGAGCCCCGGCGATTCCGGTCTTGATCCCACTCCTTGTATGTATTACCTACTGGTTTGCTTTCATTTTGGTGATAATCCCTGCACACTATGCCAAAAAGGAACACAATTCCCTCCCCGTCACACTTATCTGCAAATCCATGATGGATGCCGTCTATTAAGATGTGTTTGGAGATCATTAAAAGGAGATACAAGTGAAAGATTTGGTGCAAGGGCAATTGCAGCAGCATCGTCAGACTCCGTAATAATTCTTTATGGTGGTGACGCACGTGCATATTTTCGGTTGCACACCGCTAATAAAGTACCTTGTTTTTTTTTTTAACGAAGAAGGAACCATCGTTTGTGAGAGTCCACTGCTTTCTAGAGCCCATTTATTCTATCCACATGACAGTGGAAGGGAGAGAGAAAGACTTTTATCAAATGAAGAAAAAAAAAGATTAAAAGAAAAAAAAAGGTATTAGTACGGCCAATTTCATTGTTGACCTTGGCAATGACTTGAAGAAGAGTGTAGGCAACTGAACTCCAATGGTGTGTATGTATGTGGCGAGAGCATTTTTTTTCTCTACGTATTCCCATTGCAAATGCATGAAAGTAGCCATGTAAACCTTTGCTTCTTTTTTTCCCTCCCCTACCTTTATGCATGTACTACGTACTTTTTACGTGGGTAAGCAATGAATTCATCTTTATTGTAGTTTACAAAAAAAAAAAAGCAACCTGCTTTTACTTTACACACTCCTAGGAGTGTTTTGGAGGTAAAGAATAGGTTATACCTGTGTTCTACTCTCCTCGATTCGAGTCCACCTACGCGTCCTTTGCAAATCCTGCATTATAGTATGTGTATAAAATATTTAGTCGGGCGTAAACCTCAATCCTCGTTATCCTTAAAAAGTCTGTTTGTATTGGGGGTTCTTGATGGGAAATAATTGATGTGTACCTTGTACGATTGAACACGGTTAATGTGCCTTGTAGTCACATCTAACTTCTCAGGTTCAAGTCCTCTGAGGGTGTGGGTAATGTCTTCTTTTTTCTACTTAATAATCTCGGGACAGAGTTCAACTGTCAATGAGAGGGAATTCTCTCTCTCTCTCTCTCTCGCTCTCTCTCGCTCTCTCTCTCGCTCTCTCTCTCGCTCTCTCTCTCGCTCTCTCCCTCTCGGTGTGTGTTTCTCTCTCTCCTTTCTCTTTGAAGTTATAGTTTTTATAGTTTTTAACCAACTCATAATGTGAGTAGAAATGCGATCCTTTTGTGACATTGGATTTTTACGGGGAAAGAATGAGTGAAACGTACGTATACTTGCGCACATTATCGATATTCCTACATGGGTTATATACCCTTTTTTGGGAATTGTATCTACAACTATGGAGCAATTGTCGTCATTTCTGTATGTATATGTATGCGATGCTCTATAGTTCTATTTTCTTCATGGGCTTTGTCTGCCTTATCCTTATGGACTTGACTCCCCGTCGTGTATTTTTGCACTCGGTGTGGTGACGAGATAACGTCAAAGGAAGTTCCTTTTTTTAAATACTGGTGATAAATGTACAAAGCAAAAATAAATGCCTTTACCTGTAAGTTTTTTTTTAGTACCATCTGCAATATGGATGGATAATAATAATACATGCTGATAATAGCAAAGTAAAAGATACGTATATGATAGGTAGAAAGTTGGGGGATTTGATAGGGAAGACTTTTTCAGTTATCACTTTAATAATGGCTGCATAATAAGATAGGATGCTTTTGATTATTTATAGAATGCACATCTCTCTCTCTCTCTCTGCCTTTGAAGTGTTTATTCCATAGTGGAGGGTTCATATTGTACGGTAGAATACAATGCCTTGACTGTACTTGCTCGTGTATTTTGACTCCACTCGATTTCGTGACAAGAGTACTTGAGAGAAAAGTCACTCGGCGTAAGTGTTTATGACAAAGTGAAGAAAAAAAACAAAAAAAAATACTGTTATTGTATACAGAGAGGTGAATGAGTCTCTCGCTGATTTTTTAATGACTTCAAAATTCAATTTAAAAAAAAAAAAACTAAAGGTGGGCATTTAGTTCAAGAGCGTGTAATTGTACGAGGAAGGATGGGGGAGGAAATTTTTCAATTTGGAGAGGATCACTCTTTTTGATTTTTTTTTTTTTAATTTCTATTTAGTAGTACACTTGGTGCGTGCCTTTTGTTTTGCTGGTGATCAAAGGGGTAATGTAATATGTGCATCATGTACAAAATCTCTGTATTGTTCCCATTGTTGAAGGAATTGCATGAATAGGAGGTAGGTTTCAGGTTAGAGGGAATTAATTCCTTGTGGTGGTGGTATAAATGGAGGATATAGACACATGAATTAAATTATCATTTTTATTGTCTTTTTTGATATGTGTGTATACACTTGTAAGTACATATATTTGGTCTGTTAAAGACTGTACCATGACACATGGAGATTTTGAAATGAGCAAACATTTTGGTAAAAAAGAATTATTATGGCTTCTTCAAATGGAATTGCCTGATGTATTATACTGATAATGGTCTTTACGTGTGTGTGTGCGTATGTATATTGTATTCAGTCCATTAAAACCGGTGGAATATGTCATGACTTGTCAAAATGTGGAGGAGGTTGTGTAGTGTATAGACACAGTCAAATGACATAGATCGAGAGCACTTTCACATTTTCCTTTCGTGGACGAAGATGAAGGAAGAGAATAGACAAGAAGATGAGGGTATACAGATAGTAGAAAGGAGGAAAGGAAGAAAAAAAAAGAAACAAGCGTTTCCTCAGTCAATTGTATACCTTTAAGGATGTATACAGATTTTGGAGATCTGTAGTTATAAGGAGGTCTTTACACAGCAGCCATTAATTGCCTTCATGACTTTTATGGTTTTCAGATACGACCATGTCGACAGAAAACGGGTCATCCACTCCTGGCTTGGAAACTTTGCCGAAAGTTGATGCAGACTTAAAATCTCAGCTTGAGCAATTTAAGCCCGAGTTGATGAAGAAAGCCTCAACTCATGAGAAGATTGTTCTTCCCACAGCTGAAGGTATGCTACATAATAATCACCCATTTTTTTTTTACCCCGTGTCTTCCAAGACTAAAGGGGAAAAAAAATTAAATGTAACGTTATATATTGGGGCGGTGGTGGTGGGCTTAGAAAAAGTGACAGTATATACATATTATGATTGTGGTTCTTTCCATTTCGGCTAAATGGTTCCGTGCTCTTTATCCCGTAACAAACAATAACAAATTGTAGTCTACAGCAGCTTATGTATAAGCTATCTGATTCATCGGGTGCAAAAGGAAATTTAGATTGTTGGTTTTGTGACGTAGTTTCCCATTTGACGTCTGTGTATTTTAAGGAGGACAAGGGAAAAAAATCTTGTCAGCAGTACTAAAATATATGCTTTTTCTGTGATTTACTAATTTTTTCATGTTTTGTTTTCTACAAATCTATATGTATATATTTGATGGCATTTATTCTCTTATCCTGGCCATCCCGCTTTGTCTCACACGAATTAAAAGAAGCTTGACAAAATGTAGTCCATTTTCATGATTTGCCCTGGTAGAAGTTGTCATTTGTGGTGTATTTAT
>JAQGBT010002946.1:0-21671 GCA_034698585.1 Disparrhopalites patrizii | reverse complement strand
CTCAAATGCTGTAGCCCGTCAGTGCTTTGAATTTTATTGACATCAAGAATGGAAGAAATACACAGGTACCTTAGAACTTAGATGGAATTAAATGGAAATGTACGTACTTTATCGTTATAATTGTTACATGTTTTGATAAGTAGTCAATGTAAGAATAGCATGTGAAAAGGAGAGGTGGAAAGAAGAAAGGTATAATGAAAAATAAATTAATAAATAAGGGATGATGATGAAATGAGGAATGACCACATCAAAGGAATTTCTTACATTTAGTTTGCGGGTCATGTGGTTACTATGTACCACATAAAGCGAAGGTTTCTCAAGCCTATTACAAGAAGTACTGATTTTTCCTGGTCTGTGGCTCAGACTGACCAAAGTAAAATGAGATTAAAAAGATGTTTTTTTTTAACTTTATTTCCCCGGGTGGTTTATACCCGTGTATTCTGTTGGGACCCGAATTATTGGATGCCAAAAGTGAAAGAACAAATGAAAAAGCGATCGAACCCGAACTGTACGCGAAAGACCCCTGGATGTCTATATCCTATTTGGCCGACTTTTGCAGTCCGTAACTCGCATTATTATGGTATGCAACAATTGGGACATACAGCATTATTCCAACGGTTAAAGTACAGGGCATTAACCACAAGGTCTTGGGTTTAATTTGGAAGCATCATATTATGTGATTTAGAATTTATGTAGGTCACTGTCTATCTCAAAGGGAATTCTAAATTGGTTTTTAGGGATTGTCTGTACTTCAGGAATTTCAGGAATGCTTCATTTTTGCTTTGTAGAAAAACACAGTTGCAATTAGTCATTTTGCATGTTTTGAAAACTGTTCAGCTCGAATGAAATTCCCTTTTTGCATGTTCCCAGAATTGGGTCTCCATGCAGTTTTTGCGGAATAGAATTGCTGGAATATTTATTGTTCTCGCGATGGTTTGTAAAAGTTTACATACAATTTTCATTTTCTTATACACCAATAGCTAGCAGGAGCTTATGAGAGGAATATTTGCACACATTGGTGGATATCTATACACATAATGTATAGTTATTCTTTTTAGCTTATTTGGTGGAACAAGATAAAAGAGAATAATATGTTATGCAGAATATATGTATAATACATATTGTAGTATTATAGGTATGTATTATGGTTATAAAGCCATCACGTAAAGGCGGTACAAGAATGCAATGACATTTTTTTTTTAATTTTTAAAGTGTAATATTCGAGGGAACATATTAATGATGGTACTGTCCTTCATAGTGTATGGATACTGTCAGGTTTTTAATGTTGTTCCCAGCGATCGCGATTAACTACGCTCCATATGTAGCCCGGTGGATATTATGTGTTGTCTAGTATTATTGCAGCCAACAGAAACACCGTTCATTCGAATGCAGAAGATATACAGTAGAATATTTTTAGTGCTTCCTCATCGCCAGTCGCCATGTTCAGGGTAATAAAAGACCTTTAAAAAAATGATCCTGGGTTGTACGCGGTATTATGTATAAGAAAAAGAAAAATTCTTGCTTTGAAACACCTACTCACCGCCCTTTACTTCTTTCGATTTAAAAAAAAAATATTGTAAATTATTTTTAGATTAGAATTTCATTATAAAAGTGGCAGATGGGCTGAGGGCATAAGTGGTTATTAAATTTCACGATGAAATTGACACTGGCGATGGCAATGACTTGTGACAAAAACATGTATGTATGTATATACATACATATATCTATACATAAGTATTTATGTAGAAATGCAAGATCACGAGACGTCCTTTAGAGGGATTAAAAAAAATGCACGATGCTGAACAGTTACGGAATTTATACACATGTCATATAGGAAGTGGATACACACTCAAGCTCATGTACGCATAAAAGCAGTAATGAAGGCTTTTATTTGACTTATTTTTCAACAAGCATCATGAATTACGATAAACATGTAAGACATTTTTTCTCAAACAATCTTCTCCATAAAATCAATAAGAAACTTAAAGTACATACTTGTTGTACAGCAAAAATTATTCATGTTGGTGGTGTAGATTCACAAATTTGATAAAGTGTATAATTTATGTACGTATATAGCAACAAGAGCATAATCATAGGAATAATAATTAATAATAAAAAGTAAATTTAGAAAAAACGATATTGATGAGTCATACCGGTCTTAACTTTTTTTTTAAAAAAAAATTAGTACTGAAGCATAGTTTCTTCGTTTTTTTTGGCAATTCGGTTCACATAATTAGTTTCGTAATTTATGGCAGGTTGCACGTAAACCATGAATAAATAATAACTTTAATGGTTATTGTAATTAATTTAATATTATTTGTTGATTTCATTTAAAAATTTTTCGTCATGCCGCTGTGCATGAATTATTAATATTGTTTTTTTGGTAATAATAATGTCGGTTAGGATTTTAGGAAGAAGACATGGAAGAACATTTAGTCTCACAAACAAGCACAAACAACGTAATATGTTGAGCCCCGCATAGGCGTTGAGTGATTATATATATTTGTATATTTTTTTCTTCCACTAATTTCGCGAACGAGGTCAAACTTCAAATTGTTAGATGTGTAAAGTATATACTGTGTAGGTCGAAGATCAAGTAAGAACAAAGAGGTGCAGGTAAAAATTTGAGGTTGTATTGGACGAATATCATAACATTTATTATTAGTTTTATTATTCTGTCACGCGCAGTTCTTAAAGTAGTGATATTTTTCGTAACAGTTTATTGTTTTTAATAATTATTTATGAATGCAAACATCGAACAGGGAGACAGATTGGTGTGTACCACATTCTGAAGTATCTAACATTATATACATACTTCAGTTCTTATACAGTTACGTAAATTCATCACGGGTATCTCAAAAAAAGAAGAAGTTGTACCCTAATAGGAGTAGTATCTTAACATTCGTTTAGTACCGATCGACTGAAAAGGGAGAAATTACATGTACAATACAATATTCTCAAAATATCAATATTAAATCAAGCAAACATATATAGGTTTATATAATACAACAAATACGATATATATACATATATATCTTATTTCTATATAGTGGCTGAAGCACAGGCTTCCGTTTCAAACGAGTTTTTTTATAATATATAATAAATATAAATTGCAATAATTATGTATCTAAATAACACCAACAATAATTTCAAGTGTTCAACATATGTATTTAATAAGTAATAATAATTAGTAATTTTAAAATTAACAATAGTAGCAATAATAACATACGGTTCTCAAACAGGGAAATCAAGCAGCTGTATGTATAATAAAATCTGAGTTTTTATACTCTGCAGAATTTGAAATTTTGTAAATTGGTTTGTAATGTTAGTTTGTTTTTTCATTATAATATAAGACAAAGACAACCGATGAAACAATTATATGATCTATTCTCGCTTTGTTTTCGTATTATACAAAGGCAGAGAATTCATCCTTATTATAAGTATGACTCACAATCAGAATATTACTAAGGAGTACAAGTTAGTATCCAAAGTTTCCGAGGTGAATACATTATTATGATTGTTTTTCCGTTTTGAAAATCCCGTCCCTGTTGAATGATTTCTTGCTAAAAGAGACCGGGTGATGGTCAAATTTACGATCAGAAGGGCCAAAAAATGACCAAATCACATTGTTGCTTTTCTTAAAACTTCATTAAACATTTTCTTTACACCTCACAAAGCTCCCTCGTCAGATAAATTATTATTCTTATTATTTCTTTGTAACCTTTCTTTCGTGTATGCCAACATTTATTATTATTATTATTAACACCTTCATTCATATTGTAATAATTCCATTCGGATGTATGTATATAAGCTTCACTGAAACTGAACATTATAATAGGTTTTTAATAGTGTAACATGAATGTAAGTTTCTTACGTTTTGTATTATATGTATTACTTTTTTTATGTGTTTATTACGCAAATCAGATTTCAGTCTTACAGAAGAGCACAGATCCGCTTTTTTGGATTTTTAGGTTTTCCTTGCGGTGATATTTTGTTAATTTGTTGCACTAAATCGTAAAATATCTGAAAACAAATGCAAAAACACCCATAACATGAAAAACCCAACAGAAATATACAAATTGACAACAATTTTTTACACACGCATCCAACGTATGCGGTAAATAGACTCTGTAACGCTATTAGTTACGGCAAAATCAACTTACATCGTTAACGTTGATCTTGGCTTTGGCAGAAGTTTCAAGGAAGGTGCAACCGAACTGATGAGCTAAATTGGATCCTTGATCCTTTCCCACCACACGTTCATCTTCCAAATCGCATTTATTGCCCACCAATACCATTGGAACATTGTCCATATCCTGTGTCAAAAGGAAATTTAAAATTGATGTTGAAACGTTCAAAAAAACTTTCCATAAACAGAAAAATGAGAAATGCAGAAGTCCTTACTTTCACTCTAAGAATTTGTTCTCTTAGGTCTTGTAGATCATTAAACGTTGATTGGGCTGTAATTGAATATACTAAAACAAAACCCTGGCCATTCTTCATATACAGGTCCCTCATGGCAGTGAATTGTTCCTGTAATTTAACATAAAATTGTGATTAACCCTTTTAATTCTATTCAGTTTGTCAAATATAACTGAATGCTTCATTATATCATTATCTGTACATATTTTTGATAACATCCCAACATATGAACACTTCACTAAATATATAAAAAAATTAGCAAAAAGAGGTAATGTTAATTGAAACTGTAAGTACTCCTTCATTCATAGTAGTGGGATCAAAGTTCACAACCGCATACTCCGTATACAGGTAATAATAGACAAACGACTTACTGTGCCGGCAGTATCGAGAATTTCAAGCATGCACTGCTGACCATCCACCTCCACTTGTTTCCTATAACTGTCTTCAATAGTCGGATCATATTTTTCCACAAATATTCCTTGAACAAACTGCACTGTGAGGGCAGATTTCCCCACACCTCCACTTCCCAAAACCACTATCTTGTATTCTCTCATAATTATTTTATATCCTGAGCTCTGACTGAGGCGGCGTAAACTCGTGTTATCCGATTACACCCACGTAATCCAGTCCTTCCAGTACTATCCTTTGCTCTCTCACTCTCTGTCCCAGTTATATAGGTAAACCTGCAAGACAATTGAAAGAACAAAAAAAAATTAGTTCCTGGTACGAATGCAAGCAACAAATCTTATTACACATAATGTAGAGCAACTATACGTCAGGTAACTTAGAGCGGTACCTATAGCGCCTATAGGGTAACGCAGAACGTATGCATGCAGACTGAGCTCCTGCAATGCTGATACCACGTTTTATTCGAGATTTTATTAGGGAACAATATAGAGTGCGAATAGAGCTCACGGGAATCTAAAGAGATGCCCAAAGAATAATAATAACATATATAATCAGACAGACAGGAAGTGCCAACCAAATGTTGATAAATTAAAAAAATTAGCTCGAAGAGAATCATGACGACCAATTTAATTGGTCATATTTTCTCATTATCAATAACGTTGAAAAGTTAACAATCTAATTACAGTTGAGCACAAGTGACGACGAGCTACGAGGAACACTACATTCGGGAAATATGTGTTCGTAACGGACGTACATCACAGAACTACTGTGGACAGCACTGCAACTTGCAACATAGTAAACCATTATTATTCATACTTATTCATTCCCTATCTGACGTTAGTCACTGCCTCACTGCTACTGCTCTCACAGTATAAAAGTAGTGGACACTGACACGACGTGCTTTGTTCGTGCATTATATTTATCAATGCTGCACTCACACTTATGATGACAAAAAGGACAACCGGATTTTAGTAAAAAGCTTTTCTATTTTAATTTAATGGCTCTCCTGGAGCCTCTTCAACCCAAGATTTCTAAAAAGGAGTGAACTTGAAAAAGCCCTGAGTACAGGCAAACGATTAGTAATCGAATATTCACCGTACATATACACACGCTACTCCTGCAATCTCCAAATGCAAAAACCAAATCGTGGGAAATTATGACACCGGCAACACAGAATACTGGATATGAAAAGGTGTAAACACTTTTATTTTGTCAATGACGTAAGACGTAATGCACTACCGTTTGTAGTGTAGTGCAAGCAAAAATTCAAATCAACAAAAGTGGAAATTACCCTTCCATGTACGGTGGGAAGTTGAACCAAAAAAGCGTGTAAATTTCTTGGACTAATTATATAGAATAATTATATAGAATATATATAGTTCACTATCTGGAGGAGGCAGAATAAAAAAAAAACTTAGTCACATAGTAATTTTCAGACTTAAACACGGCAAGATGATACAAATTATTTCCACACATACTCCGTAACCTGACATTTTCAAACGTGCATTAGACAAACACATTTTTAGGGATTAAATCTACACATTTGAGAAGACATTAGAAATACTCATCTTCCATTTCCATACAAGGAGTCTGGGTTAAATGCATTTATTTAAAGTAAATCAAGAACAGGGGTCTCTCCGACATTGTATTCACTTGATTTTACGAGTCAACAATAGTTGAAAACCGGGTGCGCGCATAATAGTACGTTAATATTTTTTATAATGCATGCATGGATAAAACTTCGTGGAATGCTGAAAGCACTAACGAAAAAAAAAAACCCTTCCGTGCAAGTAGAAAATTTTCTTTTCTTACAGGAGGCAGTGGTCGGGCTTTTGTACCACTACTACTACTGATCGGTCCTAGTATCAACTTCATAAGTAGTGAGTACATAGTAAATGTTTACTTGCCGCTGCCCTTCCTTTTTCACCATAACTATCAAGTATACTAAGCCCAAGGCACACAAATCCCCTAACTTAACTCCCTCCATTTTGTACCTATTACATGTGCTGCTCGCCATACTGAATGATATTAAAGCCGATGTATTTTTTTTCTCCAAGAGGGTAGGAAGTACGTACACTTGATAGCTGAATCATGCAATGATGCATGATCAGATTGAGTGCTCTCTCTCCTTCTTTCTTTACTCCTCTAACACTGGTTCTGGAAACTGGAAACACACACACACACACACACGTACGTGTAAGTAAGTACGTAAGCGTGGTCTGTAATCACTTAGCTCGTTTCCTTTTTACAACTTTCCAGGATACGCAATGACAAGTCCTTACAATATACATTTTGGGGAGCTGGAGTTCTTCTGCTTTTCCTCGTATATGTATACACACACACACACACACACACACATAATCAGGTCAATATCACTAGTGGAAACATGGTAAAAACATGTTGCACGTATATGTATACTTCAAGTCATCAGAATCAAAACCAGAGGGAAACTGCATGTATGCGATCATTATTACGGTCGTCCCATACTTTTCCATGTGCTTTTACAGGGGAAATCTGGAACGATAATCTCTTGAATATATAAAACTGCTGAGAAACCACTGCCATCACATCACACAATGCCCAGCAGGAAGAGTGGTGTAAAAGAGAATGAAGAGCTTTTTATGTTGACATTTCGACTACAAGAAGAAGAGGAAGACCGTGTGACCAGACGGCAGCTCGCCAGAAATTATATGTATGAATCTGAAACCTGTGTGTGTGTGTGCTTTAGTGCTTATGCATGGCATACTGCTAAAGGAATAATAATGTCGTTGATGAGAGTAACTTAAACTGCCCTGTCCTGCAGTAACCGAAATGCTGTAGCCTTATACTTACTGGCTAGGTTTCAGAAATAGAATAGTTTTACTTCAGAGTGAGTAATGAAATGACAGGACCAATAGAGGCATTCAACATGAATTCACACACTCGACCATTACGCCCCTTAATTTGTACGCAGAGGCAAAAGAAGAGGGCAAAAATTTCTCTTTCTACCACTACTAAAACTCCCTCCGTCCACATTTAGCTATGAGATTGTTATGATTACCGCACTCTCTTCCTTTCCCGTTCAAACTCTGGCGATGGATGAGTTCACTGAGTTGTTATTATTCAACTCCAACTGAAAAAGTCCTCCATTGCATTACTTTTTAAACTCACTCCCTCCTGGCGAAACTCATTCAACGTGCAATATTGACTACACACACACACACATAGTAAGACCCACCAGCAATGTAGACACATGAACACCAACTTTTTTCATATAATAATTCTCTTGTTTTCGTCGCCCCCTTCCTTCTTCGACCGCTCTCTCTCTCTCTCTTCTCTCTGTCTCTCACTCTCTCTTTATATTTCCCCCGTCTTCCTTTACTTTAATCGTAGTTCCAATGTAATACAACGTGTATAATAATAACAAACACAGTGATGTGCAAAGAACCTTTTGGGAATTCCCTTGTGCTTTATAACTGAATGGTTTATAAGAAAGAAAAACATACAGAAGAGAGAGAGAGAGAGAGAGAGAGAGAGAGAGAGAACAAGGGAATAGGGGAGACACAAAAATATCGTACATACACGTACACGGGAAGAATATATCCGAAATACAGAAAAATATACACACAATCGTACTCAAGGCATTCAGAAACTAGTACGCGCTCCCACTAAAGCCCTGTATGCATAAATGCATATATATATATATATATATATATATATATATATATGTACACTATATACAGCACACTAACAAAATAAACTATCAACTTTTTGGCATCATTCCCAAGACATTTTCAAGAGTAACTCCATTCAAAATTCCATAAAATGAATAAACATGAGCACACTCGCTCGACTTCGACTTCACCAATCTCGCGAACTGTGCAAAAACAAAACCTGGCCCTACCAACAATTGTGAAGGGACTTGGGCCTTACATTCTGAAGGCATGGGTCATTTCCATAGTCAAAGTCCCACTAGTATTGCAGGGGAAAGTATACTAACACACACAATCTGTTATCAAATCTAATCGTGTAAGTTCTGAAAACGTTTGCGGAGTATTCCTCTCACACTCACAACGGTATTTTCATATTTGTGTGTATATGTTTTCCGCTGCTCTTCTTGTACTGCAATCTTTTACAACATAGAGATGAGCAACAAAAAAAAAACTGCGAAAAGAAATCCGTTTCTTTTCAGCATTGGGAGGAATAGTATACATTACGTACATACGTAGCTACAGACAGCATTTTTTCTACATAATATGCTCTTTTTTTTGCACAGAAATACGAATCAGCAAACCACCCACCCAAAGAGACGGCACAGACAGAAACTATATATATAAAAATATATGAAATCGCATAACACATGTGGAAGTAATTTCACAGTAGTAAATGCACTGTATCTTCAGCCCACAAGCTTTCGGATAGTCTAACTAACACACACGTACCAACTCCTGTTTGTTCAAATTTGTGGTGACGTCCCTAACATGAACAACTAAACAGAAGTACTACTACATACTTTATCTTCCAGCATTTGTTCCCATGTAAACTTCTCATTTTCTAGCCCATAAGATTCTCCCCCTCGCAATGTTACTTTTCTGTGAGTTATTTTTTTATGTGCACACTTATGTATGTACAAGTACGAATAGTTTTGGCCAAATATTCTCTGATGTCGACTGTGCCTAGCAGCTGTCTCTGGTCTATGCACATGCCGTAAAATAAGACTAGAAAATGTAGATGATGAAAAGGCAATCCACTTCATAATAAGCATATTTCAAATTGCATGCAAATAACCCCTTCTTAGGGAAAACTAAATTACGTTTTTTTAAAAGTTATTGTTACTTTTCCTCTTCTCCCTTTTTCTCCAAAATGAACGGAGAATGGAGGCCGAAAGACACATCTTGTAACTCCATTTGTACATGAGTCATGAGGCGAATCACTTTGTATTACAGAGAACAAAATGGTAAATACAACGTTTATACCTCTTCAAGTTCCTCCTAACCCCTTCACTTCTCGACTTTCTCTGCCACAGTACAATGCATAAATAAATACATACATAATAATAATACCCACAAACATTAATAGTCTCGCGAGTACACTCTTACCACATTTTCATTCAACGTTATACTGACTTTGAAGAATAAGTTCCGAAAAGCATAATACTGTCACAATGCAGGTAGATTCCTACGCCTGTTTTGTATGTACATGTCATAAAAGTATACGCGTCACAATACCTGATCGAGATATACTTTTCTTTATGGGAAACTATTTTGTGTCTTAACAAGAGCAACAACTAATTCATGTATACAGATGCTCTATAGCGCAACAAATAATATCCTGTAGTATAGTGCGACCAGGTGTGCGCAGAACGCAAACTTGCCCACCAATCTCATAGATTAGGGCCACAAATTTGCAAAGAATGCAAAAAAGTCATAAAATGGCTTCAATGTGAGAATGTAATAACTCCTGTCATGTATGGAACCGTACAAATCCATACATATATGCATATGTACACATGCTCACTATATTTTAGGGTTGTGCAAATAATTGATACAATTTACACGCGCCAATAATCACACGATTCCTTTCGCATTTGCCTAAGATCATTTGAACCAATTGCCTGCGAAATAAATATGTACTTTTGACCGATCGATAGAATTTCATTCCTTGCCTTTGCCAACAACATTGCACCAAAGCTATTTCCTCGTGAAATTTCCTCTAGTGGGAATAATGGCACAGGAAGGAAAACGTGAAGTTATTTTTTCCGTTTATTTCGTGCTCCGTATAATTTTAACATCCAAATAAGAAAGGGTAACTGATAAATGTTTAATTTTATCATCTCCAAACTATTTTTTATTGCTATTTGCATACAGTTTTTGCGCCTCATTTCTTTCCCTGGCAGTCAACCTTTTCCCTTAAATTAAATACGACATACTTGTGACATGAAAGGCTCCCATCATGATACATAAAAGCTGTACAAATTCGGTCAAGAGAATTTCCAGTTTTTACCCCGTTTTTATTCCAACCAACACAAAGCAGGCAGCCAGTAGTCACAATGACGCAATTTTAATGCAACTTAGTACTTCCCTAGCCTCTCGACCCCAGCTGCAGTTGTGCGTAATTCCTAATAAACGTAATAAAACAAGTGTCATTCGGTGTCGGTCTCCCGTCTCACTCCCCAACCCTTTATTTCTGTAGCAGCCGTGCACGTATTAATAACAAATACAACAACGGCTCCCGGTTCACCACCTCCCCACATCGCAGCCACAAGCACTGACACTTGGCTGTTACAAACCGACCAGAAGCAGCACTACAAACCTCTAGAGGTGGCAAGCATTTCCCAGCAGCTCACCTGCTGAAAAGCTCTTTCATCATTGCCGCGTATGCCATAACACATCTACATATTTATGTGTATATCTATATCTATCTTATTATGATATTCTGCAATCAGCATGAGCATACGACATATGTAATCAAACTCTTCTTTCTTCCCTGTTCATTCAACATAAAGGTGCACAATCCGTGTGTAATAGGATTACACGTGTTCCCTTTTAGTAATTAAAACCACAAACGTGGAAAAACGCAGACTTGCGTCCACATACACCTCATTCGAAATAAATCTATGCAATAAATGAAACAATAGCGACAGCAGCATACACACGGGTCACTAAGTTCATCTTTTCTTTAATGACAAAAACAGAACGACGCCGGAATCCGACTTACAACATATTCTTCCTTCTCTACAAAAAGAAGAGTTAACATGCTGAAGAAAAGCTTGTGCAACGATAACGAGGTATTGCTTGGGTAGATGAGTAGGTTACATATGCGTATGAGTCAGGGGCATATGCAAGTATCCACTATCCACAGTATCCACCCTGTAAGGTACCACAACCATCCTGGTACCTTGTACAGGCGAACAAACATTTGCATGGCTTCAAAATAATTGCCTTCCAAGTCATGTAAAACAGTTCCAAAACGAGATGAAATTATAGTAAAAGCACGGGGAGGACGGGAAAGTAAGAACAAAGCAGCAGACGGTCGTATACATATGTATACATATAATGTACATGTAACATCCACAGTAATCCACACCTACAAAAGAATTTTGGTCATTTACTATTCCTGCCTCAAAACCACCGCGTTTTAGTATTTTTTTGTGGGAGTATTTGTATTCTCCTTGCCGAACGGTGGAGAAAAAGATTAGATTTACAGTCTATGGAAGACAGCTATTATTAGTAGCGTCACAACCCGAGTCACCAAAAATTGGTGGTGGTACTCGTTTCAAATTGTATCACGCTGGTAGGAGCAAGTTTAAAAAAACTGTCAACAAGTATTAGTATGTAGATGTTTGCTAAAAGTGACAACTCCACTTTTCCCAAACAACCAGCCAGAGCAAACAGAAAATGCGGGCATTGTAATATATACACACACATACACGTGTATACTCACCAGCTAACACCAAACTGCTTTTATGGTCTGACTCAATTTACCTGCTTATCCTATTCACAAGTGCCTGTCGAACACTCCGGCACTCCGTTACCCAAAGCAGTAAGTATGCCTACACGTATGTATATACACACGACGTATACATCAGTTCCTATTAGAATAAACTTGGTGATGCTAAGTGGTTGCGAAAGGTCAATAAATCTAATATTGTCTATGGATGGTTCTGAAACACTAAAAAGTTCTCTCCTAAACAGTAAAAAAAAGAGTGTAGCTGAGGACATTTCAGTTTTAGCAACACCTCATAGATCCTGAATGGAAGTATTGTTAAGTATAACGTAAATATGAGAGCATCGCTTGTAATCGCCAGTACCTAAACCAACGACCAGCTTAATAGTTTTAGTGGCTTTATGGCCCTAATAACGGTTTCTCTTCTTCGGTTTTCCATGGAAAATATACTTAGGTATATGATCTAAAAAACACATTCCTACATTACACATGAACGTTGATTGAATAAAATGACTAATGACAACATACCCCATACATTAGTCCCTGGTTTCCAGGGTTTCCCCTCTGTCATGAATCCGAATTAGGTAGACAATCTAGAGCAGTTGTTCGTAATTGGATTTCATTTACCACAACCCATATTAATCCGTCTCTATAATATACATCTACTTCTGATGTTCATTTAATCTTTTGAGCTTTTTACTTCAGCTCAAAACAAATGCACGCCCAAGAAATAGCTGCAGACTTATACGCCTACATACATATCAAACATACACATGAGCTGAGCACCCAAAATATTCCCATACTATGCTGCTTGTGCTAATAAACGTGCCATGGAAAGTCAATACTGGACAGAAGTCTTTGCATCACACACGTCCCAGTCCGGAACAAGCAAAAGCAATTAAAACGAGACGTGTGGCGTTGCGGTATTTAATTAAAAATTACTCTTTCAGTGAATTACGGGCAAACACTCAGAAGAAATACAAGTCATTGAAAATGTACACCTTACGCTGCTTTTTTCTAGACTGCAAGATGTACCAGACTTTCATACAAGAAAAAGTTGTGCCCGTAATATGGATCGACTTTACTCAGCAATGTATTGTCAAAAAACGAAGTTGGAAAGCAGGAATGCCAATTCATATATCTACAAGACTCGAGTCAAGTTCCATTAAAACTCTATCCTACTACACCCCGTTCCATCCTTCACCTAAGATACGACTACCATTGTTTTGTCCCTACTACACCCAAGCTTTCAACATGTACACCGTAAAACACACCTGGAATTCAATTTTTGCGAAGTATGTGGCTGGAGCGGCGTTCTCTGATGGCAGGGAAGCGTCAATTTGTTATACAAGCGAAACCAAGCAAAATAGAATTACGTGAACACTTTCTCGTACGTTGCACAACAAGAAAGCGAAGAGGCTTTTACTACACAATGTAAACGAACCCGACTGGTTCCTAAATCTATTTACTACCATATACTTCACTTAAAGTGGAGTGTGTTGTTGTTTCTGGCAATCTTTTCAATACACTAGCAAAGCCCTTCCCCGATTAACTGTTTTATCTCCTCCACTTCTTGTGTCAAATCAGCATCATTTTCGCGTCTGCCCGTAGCGTCAAAAGCACGTATGTTTATTTTATACATCGATTCCTGTCTAACAGTGGATTAAGTAAGCGCCACAAAAAAAAAAGAGACAAACAAACAAACCGCAAATCTAATTGAACCTCAAATTCCAACTCGAGCTCATCTTTTCAAAATATTCTCCATCAACACGGAAGTAAGGCACTGGAAGTATAATGAGAAAAGTAGTGCTGAGTGCGAAAGAAAAAACTTCACAACAAAGGGGAGGACTGTCCCTAGAAAGTACTAGACAGAGAAAAAAGGTAGTGAGATGAGAAGCACTAATATAGACGCACTAGTAACAGGAGGCAAATGAAATAAGGTCGAAGATGGAAGAAAAAATCTTAAGCTTTTGTACTACTCTTACTTGTATGTAGTGTACCCATTTTTTGAGCAAGGAAGGACTAACACCATACCACAACCATCGTCATTGTGTCTACGTCCACAGACGCACTCGCTGGCGACCACTAGAAGAGTTAATGTAAAAAGCGTGAGACGAATACGGGGAAGGATGAGAAAGAAAAAGAAAGAAAGAGACAGACACAGAATACGTGCGGAGAAGGAACAAGTCGAGTTTTGCAAATCCTCAATCCTCCCACTTCCCATGTGCCACACGGTAGCCTCTGGATGGATCCTATATGCTTACCTCCTTTCGTTCTGTACTTTCTACCTCCCCCATCCACCTTAACATTTATTTCCCACTCTGCCAGGCTTTCTCCCTCCCTCTTTCTCTTCGTAAACCTTTTCCCCATGTTCATTCCATCTCTTCTAACCCGTGTACACTAAAGCCCTTCACGGAACTTCACCAAATACGTGCACACAAAGCTGTACATACACATACATACGACCATGTATTCCTTCTTCTATATTTCTTACTCTCTTTCAATTCACGCTCACGTCAAGCTAGAAAAGAGAGAAAGCACCGATGTTGAGTTTAGCAGCCAGAGAAAGAGAAAGCGAGAGAAAGACAGAGGTAGGGAGAGAGTTAACTCGGAAACCAAGAAAGAACTTTACTCCCTTTTACTGTTCTTCCTCTCCCACCTTCCCCATTGATTTCCGCACGCTAAATACAAAGTGGATCACACACAAGTGTTTCAACGAACAAACATGTACCATCATGTGTTTCCCTTACCCTATCTCTCCTTGCACTTTCTTCTCGAGTCCCCTATTTTCTCTCTCCCAGCGTTCTCCCCCCTCCTCAACAAAACTATCAACATTTCGTTTGAACAGGGACAAGTTGTTGGGAAAGTTGCGCTTTCCTTTTAAATTGAAAATAATGGTGGAGGTACACAGACACACACGTAATTACCGGCACACTGAGCAGGCAGTCTGCAATCCACAAATGGAACCTTTTCATAAAACTGGTAACTATATCCGTGACAGGGTAAAGAAGGCCTCCGCTCGGTTGCCGTGCAACTACGGCCAACATTCCTAAAACAGTTCCATGTATTTGCAAACAACGATTCCTAATTGCAGTGTTCTTCGCCCGATATGTATGTGTAACTTCAAAAGTTGAGCTTTCCAGGTAAAATGCTCTCTCTTGTTTGTGAGGGCTTTTCTAATAGCCACTAAAGACGGTCAATATTGTACGTTCTAAACTTGCAAAAGGAAACATAGAACCCTTTTAAGCTACGCTGCTTAATAAGAAAAGCTTAATGGAAGTATTAACACCGACACCAGCACCATTATTACATTAGGGCCTGTGTACACAAGAAAGGATAAAAACAGTTGCTCTTCCAGAAAGTATTACAGTCCAAGTGAAACATTCATTTATTCATTTAGGTTTCTTAGCAGGTGCGTGGTTGAACTATTCCTGGCAGTAACTTTATTGGAAAACCCAGAATTCTGTATTCTTTTACAATGGACTAAAAAAATACCTCACTTCAAAATACAAAACATTTTTTTATTCAAGCAATAACTGAAACCTGCTGAAATTAAGTATGTACATGCCTATGCAATGTGTACAATATTCGCAGTATTTCGTGTGTACACGAACAGAAACTTTTAAAAAGACCCACAAAATACGACCATAACAATAAGTTTATACGCGACAACAACTGTGTAATATCTTCTTAAAGGGTGTGTGCGGGTGGCGGGGGTAGTGCTGGTGGTTGCAGTGGTGTAGGAAGTAGGAAGGCACCTCACTCTGTACTTTTATTCAGCAAGTCTACTATGTGCAAAATAATAGTCAAGTTCCCTACCAGTACCTTCCATTGCCTACACCACAGCCACCACCATCAGCCAAACAGCGGTCAACCATATACAAAATTCCCCAACAACATGTAAAACTTTATAAAGGTGTAACAACATCAACCGTAAAATTTATGTCATCACACCAGACATTATTATTTTCCACTACCTCTCATTATAACTTTATTCACACTAAACTCGAAAAAATTCAAAACATGATCGGAGTTGCAGACAAACTATATAAAGCGCAGAAAAAGTTATCAACTTTTTCTGCTTTGTAAAATCACCCATCCACCCCAAACTCAAAACTTCTTTCTCAATCATTAAAATCGCATGTGAACGTAAAAACTAAATCTTGACTTGACAATTTACGAACGTTTTTTTTATATAAAACTCTAAGTCTCAAAAGTGGAAGTTTTAAAAACAACTTTTCCCCCCGACAAGTCCGATAAAATTTTAGAAGGGATTGTGGAATGTTATATCATAATAAGTAACCCGCAAGCTGTACCAGGTTCAGGATTTATCATGGGAAGTTCTATTGATCATCATACATACACACACACACATGGGATATAAAAAAAAGTCACACGCCCGAACGCATCAAACAGGATTTCCTCTGCTCCAACTTTATTTGGAGTTATAGGTCCGAACCAAATAAAAAGGGCGTCTTTTTCGTATTTGTATATACATACATACATACCCATACAATTTCAAAGATGTTGTGAAGCTACATCATATAAATCATATCATCGTATAAAGCTTGCGTTGAGATTGAATGAATTTTCAGCGAAATCCAGAGCCGTAGTTACAATTGTGTTATGTTAGTACATAATTTTAAACAATTACAACATTCATTCTCTGCGACTCTGAACCCCGTGTAGCTACCGTGAATACAACAGACACCATGAGTAAGTAGGTACCGTTTTCCCACTTTACTTGGACGCACATTACTTGGACGCAGAAGTTCTCCAAAAACAGGGAAACTATACTGGCAATAGTTAGGGTTGAAGCTTTTAGGAAAATGGCACATTGAGTGGAGAAGGTGACGAAAATGTATACGAAAACTAAAAGTCATTCGCCAAATATTTCCTTTCATCTAAAATGGCCCATCGACCCATGTTCCTGAAATATTTGCTGAAATGGCTCATACTCTTTTCCAAGACAAAAAATAATACAGATAGTATGCAATGTCATCCGCCTCCTTTTCTGCCAACTTTCCTAGGCTTTGGAGGAAGCCAACGACGAGTCCGTGGAGCAAGGGTTGAAAAAAAAACCAGGAACAGGTCTCTTTCTCCTTCTCTCTCTCTCTCTCGTCTATTATATAGCACAAGAGCCCTAGAAAGGAAACTTGTCGAGTACAATAGTGTACGTGTTGTATCAGTTCTAAGAGATGACTTCCCCGCGAACAAAGTTGGATGTACCCAATTCTCTCTTAAAAGTAATAACTTCTCGTGAGTACCAGCAGTAGAAGAAGTGAAACTGGAAGCGAGTACAGTATGAATGGAGAACTCATCTTCAACCACTACTGGCTTCTTCCTAGTCTAGCATTATGTAGTTTTTCATACACATATATAAGGAGGAGGTGTATAGAGGCTTGTGTAATTTTGTTTTTATTCTCTTGACTTTTTCGATTCTATTCTCCATAGACTACAGTGAACACTGAAAAGAAAAGACTACCGGTTTTTTTCTAACCTCGAAAACTGGACCAGCACTTGCAATAGCTTTTTTTATATACAACAAAACACTGGCACAGAAATTTAGTTTTCATGTACGCAGAACGGCAGAAGGTATGCTCAAGAAAAAAGAGCAACCACCATATACATCGCTTGTATGTATACACAGTATACACACTAACGAAAATATAATTCAGATTGTCGCAAAACTATATTACATTAGTGTCTGAGAGAGAGAAAGAGAGAGAACAACCTGCAATGACACAAAAGATGAAAGTTGAAAAAATGGACAAATGGCTGTTGTTGCCCTCCTGCACATATGTACTACAATCTGTCCGTAAAAAAATGTTCAAATACGGTGGGAAACCTGCACTTCCATCCCTAAAACAAGCAACTCATGTTGACCCCTTCCTTGTGCCACCATCAAAACCCTGTCGAAACATTCATACGCACAGGGCTACGAAGGTACTTCGGCTACGTTTTATCTATACGATGTCTATAAAATAAAATAAAAACCTTCTGTATGCGTATATAAAACTAAATCCATTCGCAACCGCCTCTTTCCACAGATGCTACCAACGTTCCCATTACAGGCACCGTATGCAATCTCTTAAGTGGTATTAATCCCCACTTATGTGCTCGGTATCGCATTTACTCTTAATGCTGTTGCCTTTTTAGATAATTTTAATGGAAAAAAGTAAGTGTATTCTATTCATTCTGCTCCGCGTGAATCTGTCCACAATAAAACAAAATTCAATATGTGCGCAAACTGAGGTCATCCCTATCCCCCGTATCTCGAAATTTTAAGATTACTGCTATGACTGAAAAAAAATATATAACACCGTTGGAGACACCCATTCCACACAATCAACAGAGGAGAACAATTTTAAGAAATGAGATGCGACCGTATAAAGTCGAGCGGGTGCGACAGAGAGAGGGTGAGTGAATATTCGTTCACAGTCGAGAGAGAAAATGTCTGCAAACATCTACAGAGATGACTTTGTCACCGCTCATTCTTTTCATCCTTTTCTGTCTCCCACACACCAACCATGTATTGTACAAGTCTCCAAATTCTGTGTCCCAATCAGTTGCAACTGACGATAAAGTCTATCCAACAGCAGTTAATTCTGTGATCCTCTGAATGCCTCAGTTTTCATGAGTCCCACAGACATATTCTTTTACCTTCTTCTGCTAATTACATTAAATAAGTACCTATGTTATTTTAGTTCAGTCAAAAATATACATTCATGTTCACAAGTATGCAGTTGTTGTAAAAGGTAATTCTTTGTTCCTACTGTAACCTGTGACCTGTGACTCAGTATGCGACCGTTCTTATTTCAAATCGTTCATAAATGTTCAATTTATTCTTGCCAAATATGATATCATGTTAGATGCAAAACCTGTAGTAAATAAATACAAACCTCGTGTGCAATGACAATACTGTAACCCATGACAATACTGTATCCGCATCCGAAGGACACGGTAACTGCTATGAATGTGTCCGAACAAGTTATAATAAGAAATGTCAACGCGAAAAAGCATTACGGATACTCGTATTACCCGGCGCTAATCACTGTAAGATCATCTTCTGAGTTTAAAAAATACGTTTTTTTTCAGTCTATACAAAAGTCCTGTTACTGCCGTCAGAGACCCACAGTAAAGTTGCGATTGTATACAGTGAGCAATAACAATCTCAACTGAGTCTCAACCCATGTCCTACATAATCAGTCAAAGACAGAGGGTTGTGTGCTGTCGTGCTATTTACGCACACACATTCTTCTACATGAATGACACCTTTCCTTTAAGCAAAAATATTCGCAAAAAATTGTGTGTGTGTGTCAATGTTTTAGTAAATAACAAAAACTATATATATTCTTTACCTTCACTCCGGGTACTAAAGAATGCTGCTGCCAGTATTTAACCCTTCTTCAGCTCCGTCGCCTCCTATGCTTTAAATGTCTTTTGAATGACCTTTATGTTGACGTCTCTATATACTTAGCGGGAAATATGCAAATAAAGGAAATTCCCAACAAAAATGATAATAGTTCCACCACTTGCGCACAAAAGAAGAAACTATTTGTCCATTATTATTGTAATCTCAATATCGCCCACTTTCCCGGTACAAGTAATATCAACAATGTTTCCTTTTCCTTTCCCAATCCACAGGGGAAAAAAAAGTTCTTGAAAAACGTGTCTACACACACAGGCACGGATCGGAGAGGAGCAAAAAATGTTCCAATTGATATTCAAACGTCATGAAAAAATTTTATCAAATGAGCAGGTACAGGAAAGTTCAATGGAAGTTAATGATGACCATTGCCATCCAAACCTCTTCTTCCCCAATCAGTGACGACAGAAGAAGAAAAAAAAAAGTCCTGTTAACTTTATAAGAACAATCCACAGGAGTAGAATGATATACACTCACTAATACACACGCACCAAAACTGTATAAAACGTCAAGAAACACCCCAAGAAAAAATTGTCAACAATTTTTATCTACACGTCTCTTTCACTCCCAGTAGCACTGAGAAATAGGGGAACAACTATTTATACATATATATATAAACGAAAAAAGAAGACGAGTGTGTTGATATTTTCAAAGGTAAAGAACTTTTCTTATTACAATACAACAAAAAAAATAAGCCCGTGTAATACAAATACGTTCTTTATGTTTACTATTCTTTTTCCTTATACATATCCTCCTCAACCACATTGACGAAGAGACACACCAGTTCCTGTAAATGACCGACTGTTTAATATTGCTCGTTCCTTTATTAAAAAAAGCAGTAGTAGTCAGAGCAAGGACTACTACCACCACGACAATCCCACTTGGAAAAAGGCACGCTCTGTCAAAAACTCCTTCTTCTGACGCTTTTGGCTCATCCGTTCTTCAAGATTTCCCTATTTTCCACGTCCATTTATATAATGTAAATTCCACTAGTATATTTCAACAATTTTTTATCCTTCGCCCCTCCAAAAATTATAAATAAAAAGTCGTCACACCAAAGGAAAACAAATTTGAGAGAACCAAGGAATTTGTATACACACTTTTTAATTAAAACAACCGGAGACTCCTTGAAAAACTATAGCTATACTAATAGTTTTTTTTCCCCCAACGCCGAAAGGGCAGGAAAGTCAAAAACAAAACAAAAATCCGAACGTTTCCCTCCAGATATTACACGTCTTCGTGAGGGTTGGCAAAAAAAATTTTTTTTAACTTTTCAAAAATCCTTTTTTTTTTTATTATTCTAAATTTGCACACAAACCTCTCTCTCACAATGACAAACTGACAATGAGAGCTACGAGAATGTGACAGACTGCCTTAATGGATGGGAGAGAATCCCTTGTATAAAAAAAAATCCTTATTTTTTTCTCTCTCCCTCGACTTCTTCTCTTCTCCCTTGTAGCACTCTCACACTCGCACTCTCACAACACTCTTTTTTCTCTCTTCTATACAGTGAAAATCCAAAGAGAGCACTTCTTTGCCCCGTTCAAAACATATAGGAAAAAGAGTGAGAGAGAAAGAGAGAGAGAGAGAATCTTCCCTTCACATGAAATCCAACGTTGAAACTATACTGACAGACACTATTAAAAGGAAACCCCATATAAGAATCCATAGAGAGAGCATATGCAGGATACTCCCTAGCCTTTTATATGGCTAGTTATTAAAAGTTAACCGTTTCGCTATAGCCCCATATCTAGCAGGCTCTCTCGCATGCGGCTTTACAAATGATGTACGTTATAAAAGGGGGGAAATATACCGCTTTTTCCTCCACGTTTCCTTGGGATGGGAAAAAAATATTATATTGTCTGGTGCTGTCCGGGGCTAGAGAGTTACAGAGGAGCGAGAGAGAGCCACAGAGAGAGAAAGAGTGAGAGAGAGCGAGCGAGAGAGAGAGAGAGAGAGAGAGAGAGAGAGAGAGAGCGAGCGAGAG
>JAQGBT010002945.1:0-21672 GCA_034698585.1 Disparrhopalites patrizii | reverse complement strand
GAGGAGGAGGAGGAGGAGGAGGAGGATGAGGCTCATCATGATGGGGATGAATGAGACTTAAGCTGAATCATTTCCTCTTTTACTATTTCATCCTCCTCCGCCTCCTATTTTTCAAGGGTCTTGTTGTTCATTGCATTCACTATACTTCCTCAAATCCTCACCATTATGACAAGGGAGAAATTTTTAAAGGGTTGACAACGACCAGTTGAAAAGGGGGTATACTATCCTCCAAAACAAGAACTTGAACATCCCCAATTACATTCCTCCCTCACGTGATACCATCTACCACAAATAATCTCACTCACACTCATTCTTTTTCTCTGTATGATCCAATTGTGAATAGAAAAGGAAACAAGAAAATAGTTGCTATTTTAAGCATTTCTCCCAAAAGACCAAAGTTCGGTCTACATCCATTCCATTGTCTCCCTTCTGTATATCTCTCTCTCTCCTCTTTTTCTTCTTTATTTCCGTGAATTTTGTTTTCTAAAGAGAGGGTGAAGGAGGAGAAAAGGTGTAACAAGATATGATAATTACTATATCAATGGCAACGGGGACCAAAAGGCAAACAATGGATGGGGGGGGGGAGATGATAGGATGTTATAAAAGAGCTGGAGGGAGATTGGGTCTTACCAGGGAAATGCAGAACTCTCTTGTCATGCATGCGGGGGCATTAAATTACAAGGTAAACAGAGAGAGAGAGACACTACTCACTCACACACACATCCTGGAGAAGCATGAGCCTATGGGAAAGAGTGGTATTCAAAAACATGGACAAAACTTATATTCTCGTCATCGTCATCTGGAATAGTAGGGAAAAGAACTAAAAAAAAGGATATGAAATACGAATGGGAGTTGAATGACGTGAGAGAAGGAGAGAGAGAGTTATATGAAACTGATTCTTTTATCATATGTTTTTATTCTAACGAATATCTCCCACTCTCTCTCTCTCTCTCTCTCTATTTCTCGCTTTCTCTCAGTTTCATTCTCCCCATAGAAGTTTTGTTGAGGAGGGGAAAAGTACTCCGATGCAGCATTAATGCTCCTCCACCTCCTCCCGCTCTCCCATGTTTGCTCCCGGAAAGAGAGTAAACATGAACGATTTTCTGTCACAAAGTTTTTAGCCCAATTTACAGAGAGAAAAAAAATTCTTTTTGGTTGGATCCGGTGTGATGTTTTTGGGGGAGAAAACACACACACACACCTAACAAATGTTTACGTTATAGCCGTACATGTATACACAACCCCATGTAACTGGCCCTGTCCCATTTACTGTGGGGAGCAAGACATATAGAAAAAATGGGAGGGAGAGGAGAGGGGAAAACGATGGTTCCAATTAAACATTCCCAAATGGTTGGAGGTGATGTTTAGAGGAGATGGAGAGAATAACGGCAGCTGGGGAAGGATCAGAAAGAGAGAGAGAGTGAGAGAGAGAGAGAGTGAGACTAAACTATTATGAGTTGAGAATTTTTACCAGGAGAAAAACAAAGACCGTTCACAGACCGTAGTTCCTCTCATAGTCAAAAGAGGAGTATAGGATAAAAGAGAGAGAGAGAGAGAAAAAAAAAGTCTGGCACTCTCTTCCTTAGCCCTGAAAAAAAAAACAGTATTTAGTACTATAGGAAATTGCCCTTTTTTGCAAACATACAAAACCTCTTTGGACTTGGTGATCAAGACCATATGATCGTTGGGGGGAACACACGATAAGGATCAAGTACGAGAGGCAAGAGAGGATCAGCTCTCGTGTGTCTGGAGTGAAAGAAATAATAAAGGGGGAAGACGGTGTTATGTGTGAGAGAGCGAGAAAGAGAGAGAAAGAGAGAGAATAAAATAGAGGAAGAGCTTTAATTGAAAAGCTAAAACCCCAAAATGCTGAGCTAATTCTCTCAGTTCCTCTTACTATCTTTCACTCTGGAAGCAAAGTATCAGAGTCAAGGGAGTTTCCCCGGGGGAATTATTCCCATCATTTTTATCCCTCGCTTTCTCCCCAACGAAAAAGATCCGAGTGGGAGAGACAAATAGAGAAAAGGTTGAAGAAGCTTGGAGAAAAATACAAGGACGTATCCACTTGAAATTATTGTGAGCTCATAAGGTTTCTTCCTTTCCCCCCTTTTTTTTTAACAACGTTTTTCTTTTTGGACTTAAAAAAATCTTGACAATAAGGAGATTAATGTATATAGCACAAACAGTCTTTTTTAACTTTATTGAGACCGACCCTGAGCTGGGTAAATATGAGAGGATTTTTTCACCTTCTAATGTATGTTTATATATTCGCAAAGAGAAAAACACCGACAAATTCGAGATGATACAAAAAAATTACTCTCTCACTCTTCGCAATATAGTCTTGTTTATCGGACCAGACATTTGAAATATTTTCCATTTTAAATAAATTATATTGGCAAATTATTAGTCTACTTATCCTTCAAAAAACAGTACACATAAACTTACAAAGCCTATAATAAGGAAGAAAAAAAAATCCTCCACCAACACAAAAAAAGGTAAGAAGAAAAAAAAACAACAAAAAATGATGAGCCAAGAGCTACTTTATTGTAAAAGACAATTGTAATCATTATTAAATAATTAGTATATTGGTTTGAATACAATCATGTATGTAGTACTATGTATACGAAACTGGAAATGCGAAGAAGTCATTATAATTTTTTTTAAATATTATAGTATAAATGCAAACAAACTGACGAACGAGACGAATGAACAAAAAAAAGTATAGTATAATAATAAGATTCAGAAGTCTTTTTGGTGCTCGCTGTATCAAAAAGAAAAAAAAAGCAGTTCTTTTTTTTCATATAATCTGTGTATGTGTGAGCCTTTATGGTAATATATGGGCTAAATGTGTAAGAATGTAATGTATACAAATTGTATATATCTTGGCTGTAAAAAGTTTCCATGCATTTTTGCTTTCATTTCATTTGCTGGCAATAATAAAGCATTTATTAACACTAGTATTATTTAAGTGGGAGAAAGCGCAACTTTGTAATTATTTTATCCAGTCCACAAACAAAAAAATTCCATCCCCCATACATGTTTTTCCCTACAGTAATAAAAAAAACCTTTCACGAATCACCTAAAACGTGTAATTACCGGTTTTTGGCAGCTTCTGTTTTCAGTTATACAGTATATAAGTTTCCAGTATAAAAAAATTCTATTTACATGACAATACCCCAAAAAAAGGAAAACAATTTCACTATGAATGACTGTTTTTTTTAATTATTCCACCTAGATTTGTATAAGTATTGTAACTTCTTACCATAATAATAAATGTGTTTTTTCCCAAGTTTGTGTTTATTGCAACTGGCATATCAGGTGCATGTGAGCGGAACTGTGGTTACTTGATTATGGTAAAATCATTCTTCTTATTCCTATATAGATATACACAACAAAAAAAAACACTTTTGGCTTCCCTACATTGATTGATACATGATTGCAAACTCAAATACATTCACACACCCCCGAAAAAAATATTATTTATATTAACACAGCATGAACCGAATGCACAATTTGTAATCTATTTTTTTTTTTGCAAATGCAAAATATCTTAAAAATCTTATTTCCATAATATTATTTTGTAACTAGTAATAATTTAAAAAAAAACACACTTGCTTCCATATGCTTGTAAAGAGTGTCAAGAAGGGGACTCCGCGTGTTTTCCTTGTCCATTGGGCAGGGACAAAAATACGTGGGGAAATACATAATGTAAACGCACATTTTGTATGGTTAAATAGCGATGGGCAACTACTAGCTAATCATGGCCAAAAAAGACAGTGTACAGTCATTAATGCGTGTATTGATACAAATTACAATATTACTACTCTAAATCCTACGTGCCTACAATCTAATTTGATGATTGTTTCAAATCAGGAACGAATTGTTTTTTTTTTGCCACAAATAAAATAATGGCTTCTCAACATTTTTTTTTTCACGGTCTAAAAACACATAATCTTATGTAATGTACCCTCATACATACCCACGTACCCACGTAATACACTTTTCCCACGTATACAAGTGTTTTTTTTTGTAAACTTTTATTTGATTTTAATCTTCTCCTTCCTCCTTTCTTCTTTAGAACCATCCCGACTTGTGTTTTTCCCTATTGCCCTGAAATTTTAGTTACTACATCCAGCTGGACAATAATGCCTGTAACTTCCTTTAATGTCATTATGTATGTAATGTAGGTGTATTGGGTACATTTTGGTGCTATTATTTTGTAATGTGTACATTTCTGGCTTTTCCCTTCTGCTCACACTCAACTCTCCGTATTTTTCTATTTTTTCCCCGTTTTTTTCTTCTTTTACTGGTATAGTTCTTACTTTGTAATAATGCAAAAATAAATAATATTATAAATTGTTAAAACAAAACAACTGTATACTATGTAACGTAATACATAATATATACCTATTATATTTTTTTTTTGGATTCATTCTAATTACTATGTACGTAATAACAATAATATATTTTGTAATATGTATGTATGTAATATATATTTTTTGTATTTGTATATATAGATATATACTTATAAAGCTCCAAAATAATTATTTGATTGAAAAAAAAAACAAACAAAAAAATAAGCTATTAAAGTATGTTATAATAAATATACAAATAATGATGTTTTAACGGCAAATTACAACAACAATATACACGTAGAATTATTATCCTTAAGACTATTACAATTTTACAAGCGTTTGTCTCTTCTCGGAACCCTTTCTGTGTGCATACACCGTCTTATGATATTTCCCCCTCATCATGTAGGACTGAATGACACCATCAAACACTGTGGGCCTTATAACAAGCCATGATTTCCTTTCCAAACAAAAATAATATGTGGAGATTAAAAATAATTGAAAGGGAAATTTAAAAAAAAATCAAAATATAAGATTTTTTCCCCTCATTAATTATTTATGGCATCTATTGAATTGGGGGGATCAACTTTGATAGAAATGTTCTATTTATGTATTTTTCCGCGGTGGGTTTACTTTTCGAGAATTGGCTTGTCTTGTCCAAAGAAAAATCCTTCGATTCTTTCCTTCCTTTCCTTTCTCTGACTGAGCATTTCCTCCTTCGAAAATTCCACTCCTTCCTCCTTTTTATACATTTTCATTTTGATCGTCTGTATATAGCAAAAGATTTTTTTTTGTGTGCAGAGTCCATCCAAGAATATCCTGATCTACAGAACAAAACGATCTGGGTAGAAAAAAAGGAAATGGCCTTAAATTAATGCTAAATATATTCTTTTAATTTGCAGATTCCTGTACATAGTATAAATAATTTAATAAGGTATTTTTTTTGTATAACTGAATGTTTCTCAAAAATTGCACTCTGGTTTCATCTTCTTTGAAAAAAAAATTCCTTTACGACGGGCAAGGAATTTTTTGGAGGTATAAAAAATTAATTTGTTTTCTTTTGTAATAAAGGCTATATAATGTATGTATATATTCAACACCAACGAGATTGTTGACTTAGTGCCGGCAGAAGCATTGATAATTATTTTATATCCCTTCCTTCTTCTATAAATTATTACTTTCTAAAAAACCAAAAAAAAACACTATACACCGTATATACTCGTTCAATTTGAGGAGATTGTGCAAAATATAAGATGTCACATACATAGGCATGTAAACATGTATATTTGTTGTGTTTTAGTACCAATAGAAGCGTGCTTTCTACAACTTACTTTTTATATATTATATTTATATATAGACTATCAAATAATCATAAAAGGTTTTAATATAGTATGTAACTATTTTTGTAAATAATCTTTATATCTCTCAAGTATACATTTTGAGGGGGGGGCTTACATATAAGCGCACAGAAAAAGAAAATGTAATACAGCATCCTTTACACCTTTTCCCACACCTGTGTCCTCACCAAAAAAGAAAAACTTCCCTCTTCCTTCTCATCTTCATTTTTTTCTCCTTTTTAATTTCTCCCGGTTGCGATTAACTACTATTTTTAGATTCTACCATTTTTTTCTACATATATAATATATTTAGTAATATTACGTAACTGTACAAGAGCAAACAGGTAGCAAAAAAAACCACTCAAATTCTCCCATCTTTTCTTCTTCTTCACCATTTTTTCCCTTCTTCCATACTTTTTCTCTTCATTCTTCCATCATCAGTATACACATTGGATGCACTTGTATGTACATTTTGTTGTTGTATATTTCTATTTTTTTTATTTATTTTTACACAAGATCTACAAAAGTCCACATCACTGATGTCGTTTCATGTGAAGAGCCAAATGATCCGATCTGGAGAAGCACCGATCACAGTGCACGCACTTGAAGGGCTTCGCTCCAGTGTGTTTCCGGTAATGTCGTGTGAGTTCATCCGACCGAGCGAACCGCCACTCACAGCCCTCCCACATACACTTGTATGGCTTCTCACCTGAAACATCACAAAAAAAAACATAAAAATTGTAGCTAAAGTAAAAAAAAATATGTCCAAAACAAAATCACACCAAAAACATTAGACCTTGTAAAATATTGATCAAACCCTTACTGGACACGAATAGACCTTTTTTTTTAGGAAAAAAGAAAGAGAAAGGAAAAACTAAAACGGGGGAAAAACACCAAGTGAGACCAAGTGTTTACTTCCATCGGGCATTCGGGAGTTTTTTTTTCTTTGGAGGATGGGGAGGGTAGAAATACGGGAGTAAACAGCATTTGCCCTGACAAGCTTCCTATTGAGCTTAATATCATTAATCTCTTGAGAGAAACCCAGGGATGGACGGAGAGAAATGGAACACCTCTTCCCCATGTTTTCCCTCTTCTTCTTCTTTTTTATTTATACGGTGAGTAAACACCATTTCATCCCTGCCACACCAGGAGGATGTTATATGGATTAGTGTTTAAGAGAGAGAGAGAGGGAGAAAAAAAAAGAAGAAGTTATAAATAATTAGTATCAATTTACACAGGACCACGTCCCACTTAAGGCTGCCACGTTGCTTTTTAACGGCATGTCAAACACAGGGACCTGCCATCATCATTTCCTTCATCATCATGAAGAGCGGGATCAGCGTGAGGGTGGAGGAGGGAGGGAGATAAATGGGGATGCTAAGGAGGAAGTATGAGAGACGCTAATTACCAAGTGCTTTCACTCCCATGTCTTTTCTCAATCCAGAGAGAGATACATACATGTACTTTTTGATGGGAAGGGACACGTGTGCGAAAAAAAAAACGAGGGCTTAATTCATTTTTTTCTATTTAGGCAAAAATGGAGGATGTACAATACAAACGAGAGAGAGAGAGAAAGAGAGAGTCCTTCCAATTGCATTTTACCTATTCCTACCAGTAAGTACTGGCAGGATTGTGCCACATGCTTGTTGAACATGACATTTTTTAATGGTACACGCATCCAACAACAACATCATGAGCAAGGTGAAGCTTCAGTAACTGCGTATGACAGAGAGAGAGAGAGAGAAAGATATTCAGGAAATTCATACATTTTTATGTGACCGTGGGTATTATTATAATGCCTCTGGGGTTACAGGAGCACTAAACAGAAAACAATGTATACATTTTTCTCTCTCTCTGTCTCTCTGTCAACTATTGACAGAGGTAAAATTTTCACTAGTCAATGTTAAATTTCGCCCTAGAATACTAACAACATCCCAAACTGGGGGACACAAAGTGTACTCACTTCCATGAATTTGACTCTTATATGTGCATACATATGTACTTACGAAATCCACACATGTATGGACGGGGCTTGTGATGATGGAGTTGAAAGGGATATTTTTTTTTTCAACCAAAAACTCTGAGGGCAAAAATAAATGTGCAGGGGGAGTTAAAAGCTCTCACGTGTCCTTCTCCTCGAAAAGCAGATTTCCAGAACATCTGCATGTAAACGTCCAAATTAAGGGGATTAGCTCATCTTCTGTCCCTGTCATTACATATGGCATTTAACCGCCTATCCTGTCCTCCTTATTTTTTCGTTCATCTCTATATTTCTCTGTCCTGCAGGTGTGTCTCTACCTTTTTTTCTCTCCGTTTTTGCGTCTTTCTCTCCATTCCTGCCTGTCTCCTTATTATCTATTTCTTCCTCTATTTCGGCCAATCTCCCTTTTCCTGCGTCTTTCCCTTACCACAGTCTTTCTCTCTCTGTCAACGTACTTATGATTACCGTGATTTTGTATGTATCTCTGTCTCCCTCCTTTTATCTCCTTCCCTCTCTGCTTCAATTTCTCTCGTGATTTTTTTCTACGTGATTTCTGTACTCTGTTCGTAATATGTTATGGCACACCATTTCGAGAGTCTCGAGCATATTGAAATGAGTCAGAGCACGCCTATATTGTATGGATATAAGAAAAACACCATAATGATAAGGCTGTGGAGTACTTGTCCAAGTTATTACGGGTGACTTTGTCACTAATTTGTCAGTAAAAGCGAAGGTAATTATCAAATGCGGTAAAAATACGTATGCATACGACTACAGGAGTATGGAGACACACGAAAAAAAAAAGTTTCCCCTCATTTCCCTTCGCCCTAATTGTTTCTATGGGGTGGTACATATGCATGTAGAAAAGATGAGGAAGGGATATACCTATAACTTGGCTTGTACAATGGAGATAGAGGTATATGGGCATATTGTATAGATTGGAGTCCCCCCAAAAAAGAGCAAAAGGTTGCGGCCTATGGTTAAAATTTCCCATTTTTTTCATCTTTGGGTAGTACCATTACACGGTACCATTACAGGGCCTTCAACCGGGGAAGAGACCGGGTGTGCAGGAGTTGTAGGATTCGTTGGCCAATAATCCTATTACCCTGACTTCCTGTGCTGATTAAAATAGATGAATTTTTTTTCTCTATGTGTATAATCTTCTATTGTAGCATTTAGGAGGAAGTTTGCCGTAAAATTTAGTGAGTCTCTCAAATGTGTACCGATATTGGGGAGAGAAAAAAAGTTACTGTACCGGCGTTCCTGATTTTTTTCCTATCTCTCTCTTTCTCTCTTGCTCTCTGTCGGAAAGGAAGACATGGGCTGTAGTTGTTAACAGGGATTACGATAACACCATATATACTTTTTTAGCACTATCTCCCGACCAGCAAAAGGAGTTTTTTTTGGAGATGTAGGCCATTCTGGCTTATGGACCGAAGGAGAGTTTGCTTGTAGTAAAAGTTATGTATGAATGAGAAGACAAGCAACTAGGGCTGGGAAGCAGAAAGGAAAAACACCGAATTTTCTGCTATCTTCTCGCTCTCTCTCACTTTTTCTCTCTCACTTTTTTTCTCTCTCTTGCTCTCTCGCCCTTTTTTTCTTTTTCTCTCTCTCACTTTTTTCTATCTTCTCTCTCTTACTCTTTTCTCGTTCTCTCTCTCACTCTTTTCTTTTTCTCTCTGGCTCTCTCTTACTCTCTCTCTCATTCTCTCTCTTGCTCTCTCTTACTCTATCTCTCATTCTCTGTTGCTCTCTCGTACTCTCTCTCTAATTCTCTCTATGGCTCTGTTTTACTCTCTAATTCTTTCTGTTGCTCTCTTACTCTCTAATTCTCTCTCTGGCTCTCTCTTACTCTACAATTCTCTCTCTTGCTCTGACTTTCTCTCTGTCTCTTGCTCTCTCTTGCTGTCTCTCTCCTTCCCTCACTCTTTCGCTCTTACATTCTCTATTTTATTCTCAAAAAGTCTTCCTGTTTTTCCTTGCTTCGTCCTTCTCCTTCCTTCTTGCAATTTTTGTTTTCTTCGACTTTTCTCTTTATTTTTCCTCCACTTACCCTTACCGTCCCTCTGTCCTTTCAGCCTTCTCTCCTTTTTTCAGCTTACTCCCTCTTTTTCTCTCTCTCTTTAATCTTTAGTCTCTCCCATTTCCAGGTTGTCTTTCATCTTCTCTACCTATGTATTTCGGTTTCTTTTGCCCCGGCTCTATCTGTTTCTCCCAATCACTCTCTGTTTTTCTCAGACTTCCCTCTCTGTCTTCCACTTGCAATCTCCGTCTCGCGCTCTCTCTCTCTCTCTCTCTCTCTCTCCCAGTACTCATGTGCCACCATTTGGCATTTTTTGGCATTTTGAATATGTCCCAAAAAAAACTGAGGGCATGTCCGTCCTTCCGTGAATGCACACATGGAGTGTTTTAGTAGGACATTTTGAACATTATATTTAGCACTGACACAGTCATTTGGAAAATGCAAATTATTAATTTGCATGTACAAAGCAATCACGTCTCTTTAGCATATTTGCATAAGGTAAAATGTATACATATGTATACATGTGTAGGATATATGTACATTTTTGTACGTGTGCGCGGATGTTATATGTTATAGGGGAAAGACGAGAAACCTCGGCAAGTATTCGGATATACAAGCACACAAAAGCTGACTTAATCTTTCTCAAGGTTTCCAAATAGGAGGTGAAACACTCATGTAATGAGAAATCGCTGACAGGATATGGTGTATAGGGGATGGAAAGGTCTTATATACATATAAAGATACAACTTTTCAATATAACGTGGGTGATGACAGCAATTTTAACTCTTCTCTTTCTCCCTTGCCTTCCTCCACGAAATTACTGGCTGTACAATACATATGTACTTCCTATGTACGTAGCCTAAAAAATATGCTGATCAGTGGAGAATTTTTTTTTCGAAGTATTTAGCAGAAGGCTTTCTTGAATCTTGAAAGTGCAAGTGATACAGAGAGAGAGAGAGAGAGAGAGAAGGAAGATGAGTTCGAGTTAGCGAGAGAGCGTGTGCTATCACCCACGAGATGTCGAGAAGAAAAATGAACTCTGGTTGGTTGTCGTGTCATTATTTTTATTATTTACCTTCACAATCCCCATTTCTTCCCTGATGACGATATACGTATACAGTATTAAAAAACAAAAAAACTTGATGAAATGTGATGAAGTCATAGAATGTGCCGTGCAAAGTATAAAAATGAAGGAGATAACTTATCTCTCCCTGTAAAATTTTTTTCATTTCTCCCCGCCTTGTAACATATTTTTTTTCTTTTATGGACATTCAATTTTTTTCTCATTTTTGTAAAATTCCCATAAAGTCAAAAGATAATGTTAAAACGATGTCCCTTAATACTCTCCTGCTAGTCACTCACAATATTTATTATCGTTGCGAATAGCTCGCTTATTGTTGATGATGACACTACTTATTAGCAGATTTATTTGTATTCCTACATCCCAAATGAAGGCTCAGGGCCAGAGGGAGGGGCAACAAAAGAAATTGGGATGGCATATGGAGAGGAACTAAAGAGAGAGCAACTTGGAGAAGGGAATGGAACCAAAATGGGAGAGAGAGAGTGCGTACGAGAATACAAGAAAATGGAAGAAAAAATGTTCGAAAGAGACGAATAAAGGGAAACACAGAAGGTAAGGATAATGGAAGACAAAGAGTTTGAAAGATACAAAAAAGAGAATCACAGAAGCAAAAGGTACTGGCAGAAGAAGAGTTCGAAAGAGAAAAAGAGTTAACAAGAACGGAAGGGGGAAATATTAATACGAGAGAGAGAGAGAAAAAAGGAAGAATGAAAGCGGAAAAAAGAAAATAAAAGAGAGAAGGAAAAGAAGAATCAAAGAGAGAAAAGGAAAATAAAGAGAAAAAATGGGAATTAAAGAGGAAAAATGATAATTAAAAAGGAAAATTAGAATTAAAGAGCAAAAATGAGAATCCAAGACAGAGAGAGAGAAGAAAAAGCGAGAAGCAAATCGACGAGAAAAAAAGGAGAATCCAGTAGGAAGATGAAAATCAAAGACGGTGAAAAAAGAGAATCAAAGAAAAAGGAAAACAAAAGAGGAAAAATGAGGATAAAAAAGACAGAAAAAAGTGAATCAAAAAGAGAGAAAAAGAGCCGTCGAAGGAAAAAGGAGAATCCAGCAGGAAAATGAGAACCGATGAGAGAGAAAAAGGAGAATCGTATGTTGGAAAAAGGAGCATCAGAGAGGCAAAAAGGAAGAGGAGAAAGGAGAAGTGGGAAAAAGTAGAATAAAAGAGGGAAAATGGAACTGAAAGAAAGGAAAAGGAGAGTTAAAGAGGGAAAAAGAAGAATTAAAGAGGAAAAAAGAAGAATTCAAGAGAGAAAAAGGAGAAATAAGGGAAGAAGAATTAAAGAGGAAAAAAGGATATTTAAAAAAGAGAGAAGAAGGAGAAGGAAAGGAAAAGAGTGACAGAGAGAAAGATCTCGCATGAGTTCATATTCCACGGTCGTAACGAAAATTATCTCAGAATCTAATTTCGCATTAATGTGATTACTATTACTACTTCCCGAGAGCCTAGTTGCATGGTAAATATACCGTTCAACTTCTCTCGCCCTCACCTTCTGGTAAATATTCTACTCCCAATATGTCTTTTTTTCTACTCCTGCCACAGTTATAGTAATAATTGTGAGTACCCTCCACTCTCCTCGCATGTTTTTTCCTTCTTTTAAAACGTGTCAAAAGTCTTTGTGCAGTACCTAAAGAAGCGTTTATTTTTTTTTCAAATGTGCGAAGGTTTTTGTTGTAGGTGTGTTTCCTTTACAGGAACATTACTAAAACCATGAAAAAAAAACAGGAGAGAATTTTTTTCACCTCACTCCCCTCTCATAATTTTTTCCTTGCATGTTTTCCCTTTTGTAATGATGATTACTTCACGGAAAACTTTGAGAGGTTCATTTTCATACTTCATCAAAGAAGTGAATAATACGAGGAGCATGTGCGACTTTATTGGATGCTCACACTGTGGCTTGAGAAAAAAAAAGGGTATAAATATGTGCAGGTTATATCCATAGACACACATTCAGATACATACGCATTTATGCCCGTTCTTGCTCACATATTTCAAAAATTTCAATTCTGCTCACGTCGTCAAATAACCGGACAATTTCTATTTGCATGTGTATGTAGTATTATTTTTTTTTCATAGAATTCATATCTGTATATACATACAGTTCTTTACGTAAGCATTACTACAATCATTCCCACTCACATTTTCCAGCTACGTACTATATCCGTACAACATGCCTTTTGTGCATCTCCTCATTTCTTTCCTCCCTTCGACCTTACAGCATTATAAACTCCTCGAAGGCAATGGTACACTACTGGATAATCATACCTTACTGGTTGATGAATGCTGGCGAAAAATTTATACGCAACACACCACATCAACAACTTCGTGTCCTCAAAGGATTTTAACCACAATGCTTCCCCTAAAATATTTTAGTGGTTCTCTGACTCCAAAGCGTAGTCGTAGGGTAAACGACGTCTATGGAACACTAACTGCGGTAGGAGGAGATGCAGAGGATGAGAAAGGATACATTATTCGCAAGAGAGAGAGAGAGAGAGAGGCGCAGTAGATGGAGAGGACGAAGGGGAAACTAGGGCAACTATAAGGAGATGAGAAATATTACCTCGGAAAAAGGCATGCACGGACGAGAGGAGGGAAAATCGGGGAAGGAGAAGAGCACAGAGGTTCACGAAGGAAACACAGAAGCATTGAAAGTAACGTGTAATTACGAAAAGTTGAGGAAAGAAACAATTGAAAGGGAGAAACGGAGAGTCAAAGGATGTCGAAAAATTTACAGTCGAGAGGAAAAACGAAACAACATAAGATAACTGAGACGGAGGCAGCGACAATAGAGCCGGATTATAGCTGAACAGTGGCAGTAAGTGGTAAAAATAAGAGGCTGAACCAGAGAAAGGAACAAGACAGAGAGACAGAAAGACCGAAAAGAAACAGAGAGACAGAAAGACCGAAAAGAAACACAGACAGAGAGACAGAAACACCGAAAAGAGACAGAGAGACAGAAAGAGAGAAAAAAGACAGGGAAAGAGAGAGAGTCAGAAAAAGAGAAAGAATGGGGAAAGAGAGAGACAGCAAGAAAAAGAGGATGGGGAAAGAGAGGGACAGCAAGAAAAAGAGAATGGGGAAAGAGAGAGAGAGAAAAAAAAGAGAGACATAGAGAGAAAAACGAGAGAGAAATAACCGAGAAAGGAGAAAGAACGAGAAGGGAGAAAAACGGGAGAGAAAACCGAGAAAGGAGAAAGTGAGAGAAGGGAAAAATAGAGAGAGAAAGGAGAAACAGAGAGAACCGGAAAGGAGAAACAGAGAACGGGAAAAGAGAAAGGAGACAGAGAAAGAAGAATGAGAAAACGGAACGAGGAAAGAGAGAGAAAGGAGAAACAGAGAGACCGGAGAGAGAGAAAGAAGAACGAGAAAGTGGAAAGAAGAAAGAGAGAGAAAGGAAAAACAGTGAGAGAAAGAACGAGAAAGCGGAAAGAAGAAAGAGAGAGAAAGGAGAAACAGAGAGACCGGAGAGAGAGAAAGAAGAACGAGCAAGCGGAAAGAAGAAAGAGAGAGAAAGGAGAAACAGAGAGAGAGAAAGAACGAGAAAGTGGAAAGAAGAAAGAGAGAGAAAGGAGAAACAGAGAGAGAGAGAGAAAGAACGAGAAAGCGGAAAGAAGAAAGAGAGAAAGGAGAAACAGAGAGAGAGAAAGAACGAGAAAGTGGAAAGAAGAAAGAGAGAGAAAGGAGAAACAGAGAGAGAGAGAGAAAGAACGAGAAAGCGGAAAGAAGAAAGAGAGAAAGGAGAAACAGAGAGAGTGAGAAAAAACGAGAAACTGGAAAGAAGAAAGAGAGAGAAAGGAGAAGCACAGAGAGAAAGAGAGAGAAAGGAGAAGCACAGAGAGAAAGAACGAGAAAGCGGAAAGAAGAAGGAGAGAAAGGAGAAACAGAGAGAGAGAAAGAACGAGAAAACAGAAAGAAGAAAGAGAGAAAGGAGAAACAAAAAGACCGGGGGAGAGAGAGAGACAAACAAAAGGGAGAAAGAGACAGAAAATATAGAGAAGGGAGAATAAGAGAGAAAGATAGAAAGAGAGAGAGAGAAAAAAGGCAGGATAAGAAAACGAGGTCGGAGGGAGACGAGGCAAAAGAAGGGCTTAGGAATTGCTGATGAAGGAGCAAAATGAGGAAAGAATATAGACACGTGCGTAATGTTAAAACTTTCATATTATTAAATTTTTTTGTGGAACAAAATTATGCTGTGTATTATTATTATTACCCTTTTTATTCCCCCGCACATACTTACGTTAGCCAATTGCATAATTCTGCTTCTCTTTAAAAAAAAGTATCGTCTTTCTTTCAATTGCTGACTCCTGAGGAAAAAATGTTTTTAATAGAATTCAAACCTCAAACATCCTCCTCATAACATGAGGAGGGAGAGGAGGAGAAGGAAAACCGACAAAAACTTTTAATTTCTCAGTAAAATTGTTACGGCAATCGGACAAATGTCATTCTAAGTGAGTAATAATACGAGCCATATAATTTAAAGTAAAATAAAAAACTTCCCCCCATTCAATGCAATTAACTCCCCCACTAAATTTCATTGCCAGCCATGGCAAGACAAAGTATATAATGAGAGTTTAAATGGTTGGATATATATTTTTGTTTTTTAAAAATATTTTTTGCAAGGGGATGAAAAATGGTAATGTTGTGCAACATTTGCAATGGGAAAGCTGTGTGCTGTCAATACAGTGCAGATACGCTCATAACAATAAATGTAATGGGAGACCACGACAAGGGTGAATAACATCAACTGCTTTTTTTAATACCAATAATTATTACACAGAAGAAGTAATGATGTGCAAATCACGAGGAAATTTTTCTCCCTCCTCTCTCTCTTTGCCCAAAAATCACGACATGATGAACAGTAGCTCTTTCACTACTCAATAGAAGATGTGCAAAATAATAAAAAAAAAATTATTCCACATGCACCAAATAAATTCCGTAGGCGTCGTGAATAAATTTTGGTGCCTTTTACTTAAACATGTGCCATGGAAAAGTACCACGACATGAGAAATGTATCTATTTAAAAATGGCCTGTTACCCCATTTCGTACGCAAGGAGTCAATACATTCACATGCCGCTTTCAAAACTGAAGAAAATAACGACACATAAAAACACAATGAATCTAGCCTCAAAAGATCCTGTTTGCACTCAAGCGCTTCAAGTCTGACTGGAACAGCTCAAAAGAAAATCATTCGTTTTGAAAAGGACAAGAGAATGAGAGAAATGTCGACGTTTCCCGAAGAATGAGAGGAAAAATTAGGGAACAGCAAACAACTGCAAAAAAGGAGGAAAAATTAGGTCGTTTTTTCTGTACTTTTCTATTGAACAAAACAAGAAAAAAGGGAAACCTTGAGGAGTCACATAGTCGTAATAACATTATGGCGCTGATTGTTACAATTCGCCACAGTGGATTTTCTTGGAGGATCTCACACAGTCGTGACATGAGAATGGGGCAAGGGACATTAATCCATATCTATCTCCTTCTCCATATCTCACTCTTTAAAGATTCCATTTTTTTATAAGCTCTTCATCTTTCTCCGTCTCGCTCCCAATTTCTTTTTTGTTTCCTTCACTTTATTTCCCTATGTTTATCCGCTTTATTTCGCTTCTTCCCCTTTTTTCAGTTTTTGCCATTTTTTTCTGCTTCCGTCTCCCTTTTTCTGTCTCTTCTCTTTCTTTTTCTATTCCTGTCTTTCTTGCCATTTCTCGTGCTATTTCTCTGTATCCCTCTCATGCAGTTTCTCTTACTGTTTATCTCTTTCATTCTCATGTTGCTTGTCACGTGAATTTGCTTACAGTTTCTCTCTATTTCGCTGATTCTCTCTCGGTTTGGCTCATTATTTCTCTCTCTGTTTCACTGAGTTTTCTCTCACTTTCACCGATTTCTCTCTCACTTTCACCGATTTCTCTCTCACTTTCACCGATTTCTCTCTCTGTTCACTGATTTTTCTCTCACTTTCACCGATTTCTCTCTCTGTTCACTGATTTTTCCCTCACTTTCACCGCTTTCTCTTCTTTTCTATCTTTCAATGGTTTCTCTTCATTTCTCGTTAACTGATTTCTCTCTTTCTCACTCACTGATTTCTCTCCCTCGATCCCTTTTTCCACTGATTTTTCTGTCTCTCTAAATGGTTTCTCTCTTCCTCTCACTGATTCCTCTCTTTTGTCGCGTTCTTTTTCTTTGACTGCTCTTTTCCTCTTCTACTATATGTAATATCTCCATCTTTTTTTGCACTATTTTTACGGTTTCTCTGTTCTGGTTTGCTGATATTTCTCCCTTTTTCTGCCAGTTCTTTCTCGTTCTATGGCATTGATTTCTCGACCCGCCTTTCACTCACTAATTTCTTTCTCTCTGTATATTTCACTGCTATCTCCCTCTCTCTCTTATTTTCACGGTTGTTAGGCTTTTCCTTTTTTACTGTTTCCCTTGCTGTATTTTAATAATGTTTCTCTCTCTTCCTTCCCCAATTTCCCTGACTTTCTCGTCCCATTCCCCTTCCCAGCCTATCTTGTTTCTCCATTCTTCACATGTATTCTGTCTTCCTCTCCTCGTCCTGCCCTCCTTCGATTTCCTCCTTCTCTTCCGCATGTACGATTTCCCCATTTTCTTTTCTAGAGCACACATGGACGGAGCATGGCATTTTTTCATTTTTTTCTCCCTCTCTTTGGAGGACGTGGTGGTTCCACCCCGGGAAAGAAAGCCAGACGGAGGGGATTGCTATGTGTATACCATTAATGCTCATGTAGAGGGAGGCAGAGAGAGAGAGGGAGAAAAAACGAGGGAGAAAAATACCCGGAGAGATAGTAAAAGATGCTCACACAACATGGGAGGCATTTTTCATTTTAAATGCCTTCACTCAAGGATGCGGCTCCTGCCACCGCTAGCCTTATGCATCATCCACTGAGTACCTTCCCTCCCAATACTTCACAAGGAAATCTCCCTCTCCAGCCTCACGTCCTACAGTACTTTTACCTCCAAAAAGACGTTTCCCTTTCCTCTCCATCCTCTCCCAGAGATTTTTTTTTTAACCCAAAGACTATTTATTCCCCATATTTCATGGTGGAATATGAAATACAGTCAAGTATTTTCTCCAAGTGGCTGTATCAAGAAGGAAGTAATATGCTTCTAATAGTAAAATCTTACATAAAAACAGGCCTCCATCCCTTCTTTAATCTCCAATTTTTTTGGCCGATAAAGGGGAAAGAAGTTTAAAAAAAAAATTAAAATCAAATCAAAGGATGAAATGGGGTAGGAAAAGTGGGGGAAATGTACTAAAAAAAAAGTATGACAAATTGAAAAGAAAACTCACCCGTATGTGTCCGTTCATGAGCCTTGAGATGTGAACTTTTGGTGTACATTTTCTTGCATCCCGGGTACATACACCGATGATTCCTCCTCTTCTCCGGACAATCTTCCCCCGACCTCCCACTTAACTTGACTCGACCCGAGGAGGAGGAGGAAGAGGAGGATGATGAGGAGGAGGATGAGGAGGAAGAGGATGATGAGGAGGAGGATGACGACGATGAGGAGGATGAAGAGGAAGAGCAGGAGGAGAATGAGGAGGATTTACTACTACTTGTGCTGGAGTTACTACAACTACTACTCTCATTATTATTACTACTACTCCCACTCCCTCCGGTAGTAATAATGCTGGCGGTAATATTGGTATGATTTAGATTTATATTCCTATGAATAATATTATTACTGGTACTAATATGAAGGTTATTAATGGTATTATTGTTGTTGTTGCTGTTGCTGTTGCTGTTGCTGTTGTTGTTGATGTTGTTGTTGCTGTTGCTATTGTTGTTATTATTGGTAAGGTTATTGGCATTTGTGGAGGCCGTCGTCGTCGTGGTTGCCAAAATCAATTGGGGTGGCCGATGAAAGAGTAGGGTGGTGGTGGTGGGCTCGGGGGTGAACTTTTTTCTTCGGACAGTATGATGATGATTATTATGATTGTGGTGAAGGTGGTGATGGTGATGATTCAGCAAGACAGTGCCCGCACTACTGATGATGACGTCACTGTCCCCATCCGTCAACTCCGTGTTGGACGTCGGGGAGGAGCATCCCGAACTGAGAACATCCAGGGAATCATTGCTGTCACTAAAGTCTCGGAGACCGAATTGAAGGAAATCTGTCGGGGACTCCGTCCCACCCCTCCTCCTCTTCAATATTGACTCATTGTCCTCATCCGAGATCTTGGGGGAGGAGGACACATCACCCAGGACGGAATTATCTATAGTGAAATCTGTGTAGGACGGACTCGTTGTTTTACTACTATGATGACATTTCGGATATGGATCTTCCTTCAAACATCTCTCCAGCTCGTAACATGCCTGTTCCAACACACAAAAACATACACAAAATTAATATTAATTTAAAATCTTTTAATTACATTACATTTCATTACATTACATATTATTACATTACATTTTACCAACCCTATATTTTAAACATCCTAATTATACCATTACATTTCCCCATCATACATCTTCTTCCTCTAGTAAGCAAACCAATTAGCCCCGGAAATCCGTTTATCTACATGAACGGGGACAATTTCTATATAAATAAAAACCCTCTTTCAAAGTTTCCCACAAACTTCCTTATTTTTGTCGATACTACCAGTCATCCCCCCCCCACACCCACCCCAGAAAAAGGGAGATGATGACTGAACTTCTGGGAGGGGAAGGGGAAAAGACAGAGACACATCATCATCATTTATTACCCCAGAGAAAGTCTAGGGGGGTGGGGGGAAACATGGTCGTATATAGTGTTTTTTTCTCCCTCCGTCAATCTCCTCCTCCTTCCCTTTTCAGGATTTTCCCTCCCTCCCCATTTTCTCCCCTATTTCTCCTCCCCATTGTTTTTCCTCTTCTACCTCCTCCTTCCTTCCTTCCCCCTCCCCCTTGGAAAAAAAAGCCTATAATTATGTTGACTCTCTTCTCCTCTTTACGAGGAAATCCTTTCTCTCATCTTCTTCTCTATTATTCTCCATTAATCAACTTACATTCTATCATCAGCACCACACACATTCACCGGGGGCGCCTATTGGCTATATCTATACGTAGGTACGTCCATACATATATCTATACATATAAGGGCTCGTCCAGAGACATTCCTCTGTGTACAAGGGGGAAACAAGAGAATCTCTTGAGCTCGCTAACAGCCGAGGAAGCACTGCTAACGACTTCAACACTCACCTTTGTGTTCTTTCAAAACTTTTATCCTCATCCTGTCTCTCTTTCTCTCTCTCTCGTTTTCGTCCTATGACAGATATAACTACCGTTTTAGGGGATATAAGCAGGTAAATCGTTATATGGTTCTTAATACGCGTAAGCTCCTTTTTTTGCGGATACACAAAGGCCGTACATAATAATAGAGACACGGGAAACATCTGTGATTCTTTCACCATCGGAAAAAATGTGCCTCTTTACATAAACATTCCCTCCAGACTGGTGGCTCTTTTAGACACACGTACACATTCAGGGAGAGAGAGATGTCTGGTGTATGTTGAAAACAAGTGCAGAGTAAAAAAAAAAAGTAATCTTGCTCCAACGAAATTGACAAGTTGAAGCTCTCTAATAGGATTGTTCCATACGACTTATGAAAAGACAAAAAAAAAGCTGTACTTCACAGGCCGTTGTGTACATATTCTCTGAATGTTTTGAAGCATGAGCTTTTTTTTTTTTTGAAACATGAAATTTTGAGGGAGAGGAGGAATGTATAACCCACTTTTCCCATGTATTTCCAGTATGAGAATCCCGCTTGACGAGCAGAGTAAAAGAGACCATAGGAGAATTACACTTGAGCTGACAGAACATGACAGGATAAATTGACAATATTTTGTTTGGAGAAACAAATCTTATATATATATTTTTTTACTACAAATTGCTCCCGTAAAGTATACTCACATTGTTTGTAGGGTTCTAAAAAAAATAAATACATGCGTGTGTACTGGCAGAAGTGGAAGGCCAAATTGTGTGCTACTACCTAGCTTTTGACCATGCCGCTAGACTATTGCTTAAGGGATGTTTAGGCCAGGATAAAAAGGATACAATGGACGAGGTTGGCCTGCATTTTAGAACCTGTGGCTTGTCACCTCTGATGTGTACCCCATTATTACTCTCATCATTATTAAACTAAACATTTCCCAAAAACTTGACAACCTAATTATTGACGGGAACAAAATCCATGATTAGGTAATGCAAAAGTCATGGATGGCCCAAAGACAAGTGAGAGAGAATACAGAGAGAGAGAGAGAGAGAGACAGAGTCCTTGAGGGGAAATAAATGGATTTGAAAATACCAAAATATGGAAGGTATACTATGCACACATGTACCTCCCCTTTGTTAGTCCTTGCTGAATGGAAAAAGCTCATTTACCTCCCACTTTATGTCTCTTGCCAACTGATGACCAATTTGTACTTTCATTTTCTCTCCTCCACTATTTAGTGCATATCTTTCTTTCTTCTTTTTTGTTATGTCGTCACTTTTTGAAAAAAAAGGGGGAAACGAATATTCAGAATTTATTCAAATATATCTATACATACGTAGGGTTTCATAATGGGAAATAATTGTCAAAAGAAAATTAAGTCACGTCAACCGACTCTAACGTGCGAGACCAGGAAATGAGGGTGCGCTGGAAAAAGAGTTTGGAGACGAGAAGGCGAGAAGAGGGAGGCAGAGGAAGAATAGGAGAGAGCGTACACACAAAGAAAACAAACGCAATTTCATCTGCCATGGGCTTCCTCAATGTCAGTCTCTCCCTGGCCTTTCTCTTTCTCCTTCTCTCTCTCTCGCTCCCCTTCTGTCGTCTTCAAACAAAAAGTATTATTATTATTTTTTTGTCGCCGTCTTTATTGTGACAAGTTTGGCGGCGGGGGAGGAGACACTC
>JAQGBT010002944.1:0-21688 GCA_034698585.1 Disparrhopalites patrizii | reverse complement strand
ATGGAGAAAACTACAAAAAATGGAGAAAACTACAAAAAATGGAGAAAACTACAAAAAATGGAGAAAACTACAAAAAAATGGAGAAAACTGCAAAAAAATGGAGGAAATTAGGAAGAATTGAGGAAACTTCCAGAAGTGGAGCAAATTAGGAAAAAATGGAGAACACTGCAAAAAAACCGGAGCGAATTAGGAAAAAAATGTCGAAAGAAAGTATGAAATTACAGGAGAAAACCAGACAAAGTCGAAAATTTGAAAAACTTCAGATAAAACCAGGCAAAATCGGAAAAACTACAAAGTTCCGGCAAAACTAGGCAAATTCGCGGGAAAATTAAAATTAATTTTTAAATGGTGTGGGACAATGGACAAAATGTTTTACCATCCAAGCGTATTTATTCTTGACAGTGACATTCTCCTGGGGCCGATAATTCGTTGGTCTCTTGGACGCACATTGGAGACTGGGTTTAATAATGCAAAGCTTATTATTGGGCGCATGCTTCTTAATAATTGCGGACGAATTAGTCTTCTTCAAATTGGCGTGCTTCTTGTGAATCTCCTCCACAACCAATTTGGAATTGTTCTTGCCTCCGGGCACGGCCGAAGAGCTCACCTCCTCGCTATTGTGCCCCATGATGAGGGGCATGGGCATGGAGGAGGCCTGAGGGGTGGGCGTGGTCTTCATGAGGTCCAAGTTCCCATTCATGAGCATGACGGTGTCCCCTTGGTCCGCCTTATCCGGATCCACCAATTTCATGAGCACCGTCGAATTCTTCTGCAGCTTCATGATCTCGGGCATGAGGGGAGCGATGAGGGCCTCGAAATTCGGGATCAGCTCCGTGTCCGTCACATTCATGATGTCCGACATGTTCAGCATGGACGGCGTCGTGTCGAACATCATCTCTGTCATCATCGTGGGCATGGCCGACTCCATCTCCAACATCTTCGTCACGTTCTCAATCACCTCCTGCGGCTTCACTTGCGTGATGTTCACAATCTTCATGAAGTCCGTGAACTTCGGCTTTTCGCAGCAGATCAATTTCTCCCGGATATCTGCCAATTTTCGTTTTTTTTTTTCATTTAATTTTTGCATTGCTTTGCATTTTTTGTTTTTAATCAAGGAATGAAATCCGAAAAATATGAATTAAAATTCGAATTCAAATACATGTTTTTCCTAATTATGAATACTTTAAATTTCGGATATCTAAAATATAAATTCTAATTCCAATACAATTTTATTCAAATAATCAAACAGATGAATACGTATTCAAATACTTTTCGAATACTTCTAAAAATTTATTTGTAATGCAATCTGACATAATTTGTACTGTAGTTTAAAATAAACGCAAAATCAATACAAAAAATTATAAATGGATTCTGGAACTCTCATTTTGCAACAATCGATGATTTTACGGATGAAATAGTTAAATTACTGCCAATTGAAAAAATCATTGTTACAATACCTTGATTTTGCTCAAAAAAAAAAAAATTTGCCCGAAGGCGGGAATTAGCGACAGAATGAAGGAAATTTCGAATACCAATAAAGTATCGGAATCCAAATGTTAAATTTTGAATATTAATTTGAATTTCGAATGTAATTTGTAATTATAAATTTCAAATTAAAACATTTTTCTGACAAAAATATGGATACTAATTCCGATGAAAATGCTGAAAAATATGAATATAATTCTGATTTGAATTCGAATGCCGATTCGTTAGCTATATGTTGTTTTTAATTTGATTAAATTTGCATAATTTAAAAGAATGCTGAAATATGGGGATTACCATGGACGGTACGATCTTGGATCGGCGTCAAATCGTATCCCCCCAGATTCTGCTGTCCCCACTGAGGCAACGACTGATTGCATGAAACCGAGCTCTCCACGTCCGCCTCGAGAAGGGCTCGATTCTTGATTTTGCCCTCCTTGTTAAAGGCGGTGGGGAAGCAGTCTTTGACCTTCTTACATTGCCCCGGCTCATTGTTGGCCGTGATGCAGTCGAGCGTGATGGATTCGTTGATCTTTGGCAAGGTAATGGAGATAAGTGGGAGGGTGGCATTCTCAATCTGGGCCGTGTCCAACTGTGCCAAGATGTCCTGGACAGAATTCACTTCCCTGTCGTCTCGCAGTTGCTGCAGATTCTGAACGTTCCCATTACGGCCGCCTAATAGGAAAATTGCTATAAATTTAAATTATTCACAATTTTAGATGCTGGCCGTTCAATTGGTTTCATTTAGATTCTCTTCATCAAAAAAAACAGAATATTTATTTCAACAGTCAAAATTAAATTCATAAAAATCAATCTCTCTAATGGACAAATACTTAAAAGTGCCACTGTTCACAACTACTTTTTGTGGATTGTTTCTCATATATTTTGAGCTATTACTAATATAACAAGACGGCACAGGACAAACACATGCAACGAGCAAATTGCTTTAAATAACAAGACAGAGAGAGAGAGTGCAAATTGAACAAAAGGTCGGGATAAAATCTCCAGTTTAGACTGGTATAGAAATTTTTATATTTTTAAAATATTTTTTGGGATTGTTTTTTTGTTTTTTTTTTAATTTTTGTTTTGATTTTTTGAATATTAAAGATCCGAAAATTGAAAACATTGACTGATAGACACATTGAGAATCTAAAGAACTAAATTGAAGTTGAACAAATATCTACAGCTACAACTATTACATGGATGGCTCTACTTTTTTCTATTTTTTTTTCTAATTTTTTCTACTAACTACGAGCTGAAAAAAGCACGGATATTAAATATGTAATCACTTACGTCCAACAACATAAACTCTGAGAGGACCCCACTGGACCCATTCTCTTTGCCCATTGACAATCGTGCCGTGTAGTAAAAGGACACAGCCGAATATCAAATGCGCCAAGTTCGTCATGGTCCCTCTCACTTTATTTCAACCCGAAAAAATTGCAGTCCGTTGGCTTTGGACACACACAGCTGAACTATTTGGCTTGATTTGGAGAAAATTCACAATTTTTTTTAATTGCTGGAAATATCAACGGTTGCTCAAAAATCTTGAAAACTTCCCAGAAGAAATTTTTCGAAATAAATTTGCACGTCCTTTGATTCACTCCAGACTCATTAGCTAGTATATTGGCACAACAAATTAATTTTTTTTTAAAAATATTTGCACCGACGCTGAAAGGCCTTCTTTGAAATTTCAGATATTATATTGTATTATATTTCGAGATATTTTATTGTAACTGGCAATTACAAAGGCCCGACTAATCCGAGAAATAATCCAGGAATTTTGAACTAATTTGCTATAAAATAGGAACCAGGTGTTTTGTGGATAAATGTAATGTATGATTAAGGAGAAGACCAAAATAATTAAAGAGATTTAACAAGAAAGTGACAAGCTGTGGAATTGGATTCAGACTAAAGCAGTGGACATCAAGTGTCCCACCGAAGAATCAGAGTCCAACTAAATAATTCTCAGGCGAGAGGCTTGAAAGGAAAACTTTTCAACTGTCATTTGCTCACGGATTTTTTGTGTAATCTTCCCAGAATAAACTCAAAGTGTTGTGGGGTGGGTGTAAAAGGTCCCACAAAAAAAATCAAAGAAAAAGTTACAAAATACCTGTGTAAATCTCCACAAAGAAAAAAATATTGTACATGTATAAGAAAATATTGAGTCTAGTTTCAACTTAGGACACAAAAAAAAAATTGCAATATTTTGGCTGTATATTTCTTATGTGAAAATTAGTGGAAAATTCTGTCAAAACCAATTTAGGTTTATGACTATATCTTTGATCCTTTCAGTTTCCAGACTTGAAATGAGTTATGACTTTATTCTATTTCTTCATTCAGGCCTTTTTTTTTTCTTGTCTTAAAATAATGCCTGTACTCAAGTACATAAGTGAGTATGTATGTACATACTCAAATCTTTTTCTCTGGTATTTTTCACTCTTAATTTTATGACATTGACCGGGATTTGTTTGATGGGCATTACATAAGGATGGATTTAAAGGAGAGTATAACTATTATTAGGGGGATGCTCTTCGCATGTGTGTGTACTTATTACACATAGTATTACATTTCAATATACAACAATGTAAACATGACTCTGAAAGCCGAACGGAGTATTATTGTGAGTTTTTTCTACCGAATGAGTCCTGTAGGACGCAAGGCCGGCTTTCTCCTCCCTTTTTTCTTTTCTTTTGCCTTCATTCTTTTTTCTCCTACTTTTTTTTTCCTTCTCCGCCTTAACGTCAGAAATATAAATTATTTTGATTTTCTATTACTTCTAACCAATTTAATGATTTTGCACAATTAGTTTTAAAAACTTCTACAAAAAATTACGAATTTCCAAGCATCATTAACCGAATTTTCAGCGGTTTCACATACGCATTACAGATTTGACCACTAAAACTCTGAAGGCAGCATAAGTTTCGAGTTTTTAATTGGCAATTAATTTTTTTACCTGGCTGTAGTTATTTATAGCATTTGGCAACTGGAATACAAGAGAAATATGCACTTTTTCAGGCATTCGCGATCAAATTTGAATTTTTTGCCACTATTTTTAGCATTTGGCATAAGACAAATCCTTTTGCTATTATTTTTTTTTACATTACTTTCTTTATCTCTATTTATGACATTGATAAAAAGACTTCTCATGTTTTTTCACTATTTTCGACATTCGCAATAAAATTTACCTCATTTTTGCTTAGTTTTGGGTTTTGGAATTCACGATCAAATTTACATTTTTTTTTGCCACTTTTTTTAGCATTTGGCATAAAAAAATCCTTATTATTACTTTTTTTAACGAGATTTCTTCATTTATCTTTATTTATGGCATTGATAATAAGCGCTTCCATGTTTTTTCGCTATTTTCGGCATTTGTAAAAACAAATTACCTCGTTTTTGCTCAGTTTTGGAATTCACATCAAATTTCCATTTTTTGCAGCTGTCTCCGACGTTTTCAATAAAATAAACTATGTAGATAAATAATATAAAATAAATAATAAATATAATAATGAAACATTTAATAAATAAATAATGTAGTTAACTTGTTGTACGAATTTGCAGTAAAATCGAAAAATGTTCGAATTGGCTTCAATTAGTCACTTTCATTATTTATTATTATATCATTTTCAATATTAATTATCTGATAAACCTAGTATACTGAATGCCTAGGAATAATCAGGTTGCTGTTTATATGCTGCATCCTGTAATTCTTCTTCCATGAGGGACTCGTCCCATTACACCCCGCCTCCTTATTATCATTATTAAATAGTATATATAAATTAAACGATAACTTCCCCCGATCCTTTCCCACGATGAAGGCATTCATTACATGGTTAAAAAAAACGGCAAGAAGTGTTCTTAATAAAACTCTATCATCAATTGCGTGCGTTAAGTGCCAATTTATTTGATCCTACTTTGTGTGTGTATTTAGATATGTACCATTGTTTTTTTTATACAAGGCACAACCCACTGAAAACTTTTTTTTTCTGACTGAAAGTGAATTTTTTTTTTGTTTATGTAAGTCAGCTGATCCTTGTCAAAAAAAATTTCCCATTGAAATATTTCTCTCTCATGTGCTTGTCATAATGTACCATTTTTATCCCGTTGTCTGTACACATATCACTCCCACCACCATTTCTTATATCCAAATACTGTTACAAGTCAGCGGTAAAAGGCTTTAATGGTGGTCCTCAATACAACGGAAAGAAATACCGTTAATGTGAAGAAAAATATGGACGTGCCCCCAGTGAAGCATTTAGAGAAAAAAAGGGTAAAAGTGTGTGCAAAAATCCCTTCAATTTCCCCACTGACACCTTCACATTTTTTCAGAATATTCCTCTTTCAAACAATGTCTTCCACATTGTCTTTTATTGCCGTTCATAAACACATGAATAGAAGTACGATGATATGATTGTAGCCGTAAAAACTGCCAATATGACAAATTAATTGTTGCTCAGGTGTAATGCGTCTGTGGCCTTTCAAATGGCCTTCGAATCTCCTCTTCAAAAAATGGAAGCCCCATATTTTAGTATTTTTTCTAATTTTTAAAATTTTATTCCATGTAAAAGGTCCACCGACCCATCAATTCGATGATGGAGCAATAATTCTTATTAATTATTATGTTTAGATGTTTCTCGCAAAAATTCCCACCTCGTTTCGTTTTTATGAGGGATATTAAAGACACATTACGAATGACGGTGGCAATGCAATTGTTTAGTAAGGCTAAAAATAAAGTTGGTGGGCACCACGACGATATTATGATTTATTTGTCCATTTGCGTAAGACGTGTGACTGCAAGGTAAAATCCCCTCTGATAATTGTTTTATGATGAATATCTCAAAAATGTGAAACTGTATTTATGTAACTTCAAATTTTTTTATTTGGCTTTCAACAATGATTAGGCTAACGACGTAATTGTATTACACTATTGTCATTTCATCCTTGCTTAGCCATCACCGTTGGGCAACTATACGAGTATTAGACACACGTAAGAGCTTCGTAAGTTTATTTTTAAAAACTTAATTGTACATTAAGGACTACACCAAATGAGGCAATCATGAGTCGAATTTTGCAGTATTTTGCAGTTTTTGATAAAACCCTGTGATTTCCCATCAAAACAAGACGCTTCAGTATCAGAATGGCCAAATTTTAGTGAAGTACTTGGGAAGATTACAAATTACAACACTAGTAAATCCTTTGTTGCCCAAGCCCAGCGTTTTATCTTAAGGGTAAGATGATTATTTGTCTTCTTAATTTCCTTTGCATTTGCAATCCACTGTTCAATCAGTGTTTCTCCATTTCCCAGCCCTGCAAATCCGACTTTTGCAAGGCATAATTTCCAACTGCCAGAAATGAATCTTGACCCTGTCGTTGTTCCCATTATTGCCACACTAATGATAAGGTCATCACCCAAAAAATTCCCCCGTAATTACACGGTGTTCTCGGAGTAAACAATAATTTGTAAAGGGAAAAAGGAAACAGCTACCAATTTGTACACACATCAGGTTCGCCTATAAATCAGTGTATTCATAATTTGCGAGGAAATTTTTTCAGTAGGAAGACAGTTGTAACAGTGACCCTGTTGGGAATTCTTCCTCGGTTGTAAATTATAGTAATTAGTCATCTTTGAATTGAACCGACAATGATACAAGGTGTAAAAAGGGATTTTTTTTCCGACGTTGGCACGGATCATTCTTTTTTTTTTTCTGAAGTATTAATTTGGTGGTAAAGGATTAAGCGGGATTCCCACGCTTTTGTTCGTGACTCTTACAAGAAATGGTTTTAACCTTATAATTAGTCCAAGTATTTTTTTTTTTTTTGCCTTAACACGACCTTAACGTCTAAACGCACGTTCATGATATGGATACTCTCCTTTTTTATGAGGTGAAGACAATAAGGGTATTAATAAGGACTGTTTTTTCAAGTTGATGAGTGAACAGTATTATTTTATGTGATTATGACCATTTTTTAACTTTGATTTTTTTTCCTTATTTTTTTTTGCGTGTGTAGAATAAAAAAACACCCTGCGTGTGTGTTTGGGAATTGCATAATAATTGTAGAACGTGCTTTGTATTTTCATCCAAAACCTTGGCTTTGTTGGGGCAGAAATTGCTGGCTACAAGTTTTTAAAAGTAAAATGATATCTCACAGGCAATTTTCTTTCCTTTGCACACACCTTTTAGGTGTCAAAGGAGTTGGGGGAATGCCTTTCTCTGGGCTTGTTCAATTTATAATTAACAATGCATTGACATTTTAAAAATTCCATTATTATTGGAATTATTGGTATGTAATTTAACTCTCCTTCGTGAGGGCGACAACCAATTGAGTGTTGCCAGGTCAGGAATCCAGTTCTCAAACGTGTTCTTGATGCTCTTTCTGCCAGTAATTATCTCATTAAATGTATACGAACTTGCTGGCTAAAACGCAGAAGATATAATTTATTTTTAGCTTGCCACTCTTGCCATTAATGAATATCTGAATTATTCTTGCTGTAGTAACAATACATTAATTATTTTAAACAATTTTTTTAAGCGATTAATTCTTCTCAATCATGATCAGAAGGCTATGAGAAATGAGAACATATGGGACATCTGCGCCAATTATTTTAGTATTTATAGAATTTGCTATTTATAGCATACCGTAGCAATAGCAAGTAGCATTTACAGCTGTCTTTTGCTGTCAAATGATACGTTTCTTCCATTTTGCAATTTAATTAAAAATCAAATCAAATGCCATTTGTGTCATTTTGCTAACATGATTAGAAATTAAATTAATTTGATTCCAGCGGAGAAAATATTTGCAATCAGAATTTGCGAATCCTGCACATTGTTGAAAGTAAAAGCATTTTCCGAAAATGAAAGATACGAGAGACAAAATGGTTCAAGTCCGAATGCGTTGCGAGGTTCGAGATATTTTTCATAAACTTTAATCTTGTTTTGTATGAAAAACGTTTTATTTTAGTTAATTAATAAGAAGAAAAAACCCTGAGTCTGAACAACGCCCTCAAAGGGAAAGGGTTAGAGGGGCAGACTGGACCATTGAACTAAATACGAAGAACGGAGTTTTTCTTCGGCGGGGAAGAGCGCGAAAATCAAAATTTAATCACACTGCCTTCCGCTTCGCTCTTTTCTTCGCAAGTCTAATAAGTTGTTCAGTTGATTTTCCTCTGTTTGACCTGTGACGAGAGTCTTGTTGTTAATCCATTTTCGTCCCTTCCAATTTTCTGTTAAATATTTACTGATAAACTTGATAACGATAACACATAATAACACCTAAACTGTTAATAGCACTCTAGGGGAAAACAAAAACAGCCCCTGGAAAGATAAACTACTTTAGAAAATAGTTTTTACAAAATTCAAAATTGTACGTGAATATCACATGTACCCGTAAAACAATAGCTGAATAACTATTAAACTATTAACCATATTCTGTTATGTAATACCTGTCAACTTCTGTGACTTTAGAAGTTCGTAGCTTTGATTTTTGACTGTATTTGGAAGACCTGGAATATATTGTATCACGAGAAAAGCTATGGAAGTGGATGCCGGAAGTGAGTCGGAGAAGGTCGTGGAAAATGTCATGGGTGAAAATCCGGAAACTGTTCTACTCTCAGATAACGAAGGTAATAAAGATATTTTCTGCGGAATAGTTCTGAAGTGTATGTACATATTTCTACTGGAAATCGCTTTAGCTTTAGCTGTTCAAGTTGCGATTGTAATTTTGTAATGTCCTTTTTTCGGCTTTCTTGATGCTATACATTTTACGTGGATGCTCAATGTTGGTTTTGATTACGTATAGGTGCTGGCGACGGGGGCACTACCGAGGCCATAGGAGATGACTCCGAAGGCAATACCTCTACGCAGGTGAATGATGAGCAGGATAATAAAGAGGAAGAAGGGCAAGAAATTGACTCTGCAGCTGCAGAACCCTCAGATCTAACCAAAAACAAAGCTGTTGATGTATCTGTCGATCAGGGAAATGAACCAGACGTTCCAGAGAATGGCGAAAAAGACGTTGAGGATTCCACGAAAGAGTCCGACGAAAATGCATCCGAAGTCAATGCCCAAGCACAAAACCAGGATGTGACCGGTGATGAAGGAGAAGATAATGAAGATTCTGCCCCTGCAGAAACTGACTCCGCTAATGTAGTACTCGATACTCCTGATGACAACGAGGATGTTCAAGAAACTACTGAAGGAGCTGAACAGCATGATCCGAGAGATACTTCAGTGGTAGATGAAGACGCTGAGGACGAAAGTATGTAGTGTTTGTGTAATGTATAATGTACATATAAATCCATGGTCACGGATGACAAGCGGTTAGAAGGACAAAAAGTACATACATATATGTATAGTAAAAATACCATTTGTTGCATTTTTAAAAGCGGCACCGCCCACGGAACCCTCGGTTTTGGAACTGGAAAAGGAAGAGGAAGATTCTGCGGAGATAGAATGCATTGATATATCAGAAGATGATGTTCCCCGCTTGTCTACACTGATTGACGATTCGAATGATGGTGCCAAGGACCAGGAAGCGAATGGCGACAGCGAAGAGCAAGATGAACTGGAAGAAGAGTTAGTGGAAATGCTGGCAAAAAAGGATGTCTTTCTGTATAATATACCCCTTGACGATAAATCTCAATCACGCAAGTAAGGGATATATGATACTGATTATTTAAACAGTATTATTATCTTGAATAATTTGTTGATGCATTGAGTCTGCTTATGCGTTTGACAACTGCTAGTGGCACGTACAATGGCCAAAAACAATTTCATTCCTAAATAATACATATATGCACTTATGATGACTACAATAATAAAGATAATACAAATACATATACAATAACAATGATAATACAAATACATATACAATAACAATGATAATACAAATACATATACAATAACAATGATAATGATAATAATAAATAATAATGATAATATATGCATTTATGATAACTTACAATTGGTTTTGCAGAGCTTCAGAATGGAATTTAAGCGAGCCTATGTGGTGTGGAAATCTACAGCTCTTATCTCAAGGCAGTAAATGCATAATAAAGCTAGATGATGAAGCAGGAAATTTGTACGGCTACTCCATCATTAGCTCTTACCCTGGGGATGATCTTAAACCTGTGGCGGATTCTACTCGATATTTCATTTTAAGTTTCGTCAAAGATAATTCAGATCTCAATGAATCAGGTAATCATTATTTTCAATTTCAGACATTCAGACCCATAATGTAGTACCAAGAATACTTGACATATAGTTTTGAATATTTTGAACATTTAATAATTCTGAAGTACTGAGAAACAAGTGTACTTGCTGACACAACACTGGAAATGATTAAATTATTATACATATGTATAATATGTAAAACGTCATTATTTGCCTCAGTCAAAAACTCATTGTAATTATTTATTTTGGTACTTTTACTTATGGCTGTGTGTTACTGTTGCGTTTATGTGTTAGACTCGGAGGAACTTGTAGGAATGGGATTTTCGGACCGGAAGGATAGCGCTGACTTCATGTGGGCAGTTGTCAATCATATGAATAGTCAAATGAGCACGGAACAGGTACATACATATATTAATAAAAAAAACTATCTTCTAGCAAGCAGCCGGCATTAATTAACGGTTTTTCATTAATTTATTGTGGAAATGGTTTTGTTTGATTCATTCTCAATAACTGATTTTATTCCAGAGCGAAGAATCCTCTGATGGCCAGGCAAAAGGACAGGTATGTATATGCATATGGGTATTAATGCTTTGTTTATAAGTTCCAATAACTTGCAGAACTACCTGTATGTGTAATGACATTTTTTCGTGGTCACCTTTTCTTTTTAAAATCATTTAACGCGTCACACTTGGGATAATCTCCGTGTTTTCTTTGCTGTCTTTTTCCAGGCCGAACATGGTGCATCCAAACGAAAGCTCGAATCAAACCAAGAAGAGGAACCTGCTAAAAAGGTAGCATTTCAAGACAGTGTGACTACTGATTCTTCTCATATAGTCATTGAGAAAGGAGACGTGGAAACTTACGTGACGCAAGGGCTTAAACGTCCAGGTATCTTTGCGTGTCATCTCTGCTCAGCAAACTTTGACGACATGCGGCACATGAAGTCTCACTGGCACCACACACACAAGCTTCGTCATTCAGCTCATTGTGTAGACTGTCATCGACCTTTTCCGACACTTGAATTGATGGTGGAGCACCGCAACGAAGTTCATGGATACAAGTGTCCGGTCTGCAAAACAGGTTTCAAGTTGGATCGTCATCTTGAATCACATTATTTAATGGAACATCAAAAGAAACTCGAGTTTCCCTGCAATATTTGCGAAAAAAAGTTTGAGTACAGAAAGGATTTAAAGTCGCATATAACTGACGTTCATCCGAACTCTTTGGTCAAATGTCCCGATTGTCCGCAGGACATGCTGTTTACCAAGGTTGAACTGACTCAACATGCTGGAGCCCATTCAAAATACATATTTTGCCATTTGTGTGATTCCAGCTTTGTTTACAAAGGAGAATTGCGCACACACATGGAGACTGTTCATGAAGGTGCTGAACAGCTGAAATTATTGTGATTATGCTAGTTAACGTTATTGTACTAGTTTCTCATATGGATGATCGGCTGTTTTTGTTGCTAAAAGTTTTGTTTGGAAAATTTGGACTCGTTTTGTTGAATGTGTGTTTGGAAGTCCGCGAGTAGGAATTAATTCTGCATGGAACATAATGAGTTTCCCTGTGTATTTCATTGATTTTTACATTAGGAATGTGTTTGCATGTACTGAATTGTTTGTCGATAAATCTTTGTTAACTAAATTGTTTCTGATCGTCAGTCACAAGCGTACGTTTTTGGGGATTAGTGTGCAGTAATGAGGACATTCGTTGTCCACAATGTTTATTGTTCTATTTTTGTGCGTAAATCAAGTTGACAAGTTAAATTTCCCTAATTGAATTATCTAGGATACGACATCAAGTAAAATTGTTTGTGTAGTAAATGAACCTCGTTCTACTTATGTGATTTTGTGTGATTTACTTTTTGAAAATGTAATTAACTGTTGGCTTACTCTTCAGGTTACCCCACCGAAGGCTTTAAGGGTCCCTTATGTGCTCCTGCAAAGGATTAATTTTTTTACGTACTTGTTCAGCTGTGTAGTTTATTTGTGATTTATTCTCCAGTGTCTCAGATCTGACGCCATAAAACTGTATTATTACTCTTCTCAGAAATGTTGATGCTAATGAGAACTTGAATGATGGAGAAGTGGAAAATAATCCGCTTTTACGTTAAAGCTAATTGTTAAATTAGTATGCATTATTAGCGATAAACTTCACTGATGAATGCAATGGTAATTGCTAATTGCACTGGTTGCATTACTTTATTTTGCAGAGGAATAAGCTTTAGGATACTTGGTTATTGAAACTTATCGTGTCTTCATCATGTTTTACCTTTAAATGCTAAATAATTACTTAAATTGAACTTCTCATTTTGTGTATGCAATAAAACAATTTTTAATTAAATTAATTAAAGGAGCTTGTATGCATGTGTGACTTGTATTGTCTGCAGATTTGCATTCACTGTGAATAAAAAGGTAATTATAAGGATTTACAATATAAGTGTTTTACATTGTAATATTGTAAGTACATCCAGTTTAATCTGGTCAAAATGTAGCTTCAGTTCTACGCCACATTTTCAGTACAAATGAACCTTACAATGCAAAATAAAATGTGTGTCGTCATTTACTATTTTGATGTCACAGGTTAACTCGTCGTGCTTTGGTATAGTGATAGATTTTTGTCAGTTGAAACGATGTAGTGTGTCAACCAAGATGTGCATTGTATGAGAAAAAAAAAGATGTGCATTGTATGTATGAAATTGAACTAACTCCAGCTTATTTTTGTTGGCTCTCCGCCGCCGTATTTTACTGGAAAGATTCATCACTAATGTAGGGTACGGAGCCAATAGCACTTCTTAAAAGTGCCTCCTACACAGCCTTGAAAATTTGGTCTGGGAGCATTTTATTTGTGGAACCGTCTTTTAATAAAAATTTCATTACGGAAAGTGTCTTTCACGGCGCAGTTTGGTAAAGAAGCCTGGGAGTGAAAGAACAAGCCAATCCTTCATGTTGTCCCATTTTTTCCTTATAAACTGTCGTCGGACTGACCACTTTCAGTCCTCAAAAAGATGGGAAGTGCGGATTCTCTTCGGAATTGAGAAAGGTGGTCAGCCCCTGACCATTTGTTCCGGTTTGTGATTGATTCATTGGGAGTTGGTCCATGGATACTGCGGGTACCTCGCCTCTTTTACGAGCTTCCACACCATGTTTGTACAATTGTGAAAAAAAAAAACAGAAAAAATACAGGATGAAAAGTATTGAACTACTTTCACCAGAGAAAGGTCCTTTTTTTCTTTCCTCATCCAAAATGTGCTGGATCCCACGGTCGAATCTTTGTCCTACACACGTGCCTTGCCAGGATTATGTCACTGCCCTCAAGAAGAATGAGTTTTATGCTATAAAAAATACAATGAAACTTTCTCCTGCGGACGCATGAAGGATGAAAGATTTTTTCTCCTTTTGTAAACGATTTTTCCCCCTTTGCTTTGCATCCCAACTACAAAAAATTGGACGAAACTCATTTTTCAATGTGAGGTCGTCTCCATCCATAAATTCTATTGACGAATTCAAAATCAGCAAAACTATTTCCTTATAACAACATTCATCTTTGTTCAATGTGCATATAAACTTTCAGCATAGAAATACTGTGTTGGTAGAAATGCTCATTTTTCTTAGAAATACTTTGTTTGGAAAAATATGAAGAAACGGACACATTCTTTCATATGGAGTTATGTTTTTATTAATGACTTGTTTGACAACAATCAATGTGTTTTTTTTTTCATCATTTTTCCGACCCTATTACAAGGTAGATAGTCGTACATTTTTTTTTCTGTATTATTATTGTGGCCAGTCGTAAAGATTTTTTTTTTAGACTTTCTCCAAAGATTAACGGGCAAATATTTTTGAAGGGATACTCACATGTTTATATTTTTATACATACATACATACAGCAGTAAAATTACCATAAGATTAATTTTTTATTTTTCTCTCTTATCCATCATCTTTTTTCTCTCTTTTCTACCATTTTAAAATCTACAGGTGTAATTTTTTTTTTCCAGTAGCACTCATTGTCAGCATCTTTCCTTCATTATACATTCTCTAAAACATACAACAATTGTTTTCGCAATAAATCTTTTTTTTTCATTTACATTTAAAACTTGATCTTAAATTTGTCTACATACAATATGCAATGTTTTAGGTCGCCGGTAGGATTAAAAGACATGTGTCCAGTGAATCATAATAAATCTTGGAATCTTAAATATTAAATCTAATAACAACAATTATGACTACTTTAAACCTACGCATTCCCTTTTTTTTTACACCGTATTTGATTTATCCATCCATAGATTTGTTTATTGATCATTAACCTTTTGCTACTACCTTTATCAGCATGCCCCAACCAAATGGAAAAATATTGTGTCACAGTTCAGGACTAACCAAAACGTAGTTTTTAAGCAATTTTTTTTTTTTTATAAATCACAGAATTATTGGAACAACAAAATGGTATCAAATGCGAGAAAAGTGCTTTAAATTAAAAGTTTTTCAACTTGGATAAGTTAAATTTTTCTTTTCCATTCTCCTCTTTCTTTTTTTTATTATTATTACCTATTTATACCTGGCAAGCTTACATGTTTACCGAAAAGGTTTAATATCATAATTAAAAATTCTCTCGATGTATTTAATTCCACATTCATACCATCCTCTATACAAACAAACGGGATTTTTTAGTTTTTTTTAATTTTAAAAAAGAATTTTACACACGATATTCATTATTCATGCATATCACACAAGATTTTGGAATTGGATCTCGTATAGGGTTTTTGTAGAATAAAACGGAATTGGCGTCATTTTTTTTCAAATTAGGGAAAACAATAGTACCCTTAAATCAAGGATGTTTGGAGGATTCTAGAAAGTTAATCTTAAATCCGGAGTATCCAAAATAAAATTAGATAAATGTCTTCCAAGAAATGATTTCCATCAAAAGTTACACCAAAAAGATGTTTATAGACATGAATCATGTAGCTTAAAAGCTATATAGTTGAAAAAACGTTTAGGAAGTTGCGCTGCGTCATTTAATATTAGTATAGTCTTAATAAAGAAGAGAATATTAATTATAAATTATGAATACAAATCTCACTACAGGGAAAAACTGAAACGTTATCTCATTTGTGATTTTTAAAATGTATAGTTTTTGATTGTCTATGTACGTATCGCTTTTTTTTGCCCCAAGTTCATATACAAATGGTCGTATGTTTTTCCCTTGTACAGTTAATGCTAGTTCGTCTAGCTGAATTAAACCCTTTGGGCATTGTACACAAAAATGTAATTTAAAAAAATGTAATTTTAACACTTGGAAAACATGTTCAAAAATAATTTTTTTTTACCTATGAAGGCAGATGAAAAGGAACTTTTGGGTAAAGTAAGAACATTTAAAAAAGAACCTTATATAATATTAATTAAAACTCATGCGTACATAAAATTTAAATTTAAAATTTAAAACATCATTAAATACACTTTCTGCCACCCAAAAGGCAAGAAACCTTTGAGAAGCAAATGTCGTAAGGCTTTTTTGTAAATTATTTGTTTGGTAAATTTCAAATTTCTTAAAGTGTACAAATGATTTCTCCTTTCTCCCCCTTCAATTTGCGTGGGCACATTTAATAATTGAAATCCTAAACCTTATATTTAGACGATAACATTTTTATTCAGCTAATGTATACATTATGCACCATTTCTGTATGCTGTCCCTTTTCTATCCTTTTAAACGTTAAGTTAACAAGGTTTCTAGAGGTTTTTACACATTTTAAACGATATTTTTAATAGCTATGTAGGTATATGCACATTTAAATCACTAGTAATCCACTATATATTGTACATATAAATCCATACACGTATTTATTATATGTAAGTACAACAGGGAAATATCTCTACCTCATTGATTTTCTAGAGAAAGAATTACTGCCCATCTCCGTTCCAATTTTTTGTGTATTGTGATCTCTCCCGTGCCGCCGTTGATGTCACTTTATTTACAAAATCCGAGAATTAATATCTCTTCTGCTACATTATTCCGTCATAATTTGCACAGTTTTCCCAGGCCTTAAAAAGGAGAATCTGACATTTGCCCTTGTAACGTCTGGCGAAATGCGGTCTCAGAATATTTAGGGATTTCTATATACCATTATACAACATACACGCCATGGATTTTTTATTATTTTGGGATGTACCGAAATATTGATAGGCGTTTTAACATAATACATTACATTGTATGTATGTCTCCTATATTACCGAGGTATTTCTTGTATAGTCAATATCTGGACTAGATAATGAGAGGCTTTCCCACCGTACCTTGCTTAATAGATTTGATGCCAGGCAAAATGAGAGACAAGAAGAAGAAGAAGAAGAAGAAGAAGGGAGTTTTTTTTAAGGCAGGAAGGGAATCTTTTAGGCAGGGTATTTGCCTTTATAGTGGATGGACAGTTACGACGAAACGACCGAATCGACCGAAGAATTCGATGAGAGAAGGGAAAGCTTTTGAGAAGAAGAAGAAGACGAAGAAAAAAGTCAAATGTGTTCCTACCATGCCAGCGCTTTTTTTTTTGGATCCATAATACCACGGGAAAAAGGCTAGCAATGTAGCATGTGTGGCTCTTTCTCCCCCCAGAAAATACTTAATCGAACTGAGGACATCGGAAATTGCACATCCACACACATACATTACGTCAAGGTATTACGGCTTTCTCCACTTTCACTCCAGCATACACGTACACAATTTTCGTAAGAGACCGATGAAGAAAGTTTTTTTTTTTAGGAACAAAAGTTGTTGAAATGGACATACATATAAGTATACATTAAATACAGGGGATGCATATGTATTTAGCTGCATCAGAGGCATGGGCTGAGCCTCACGGTCCTTGTCCTTACTTCAAAAAGGGATTTTTTAGGCACCTACCTGAACGGGAGGTTCCTTGGGAAAGTTTTTTTAGGTCTAAAAGAAAGTATAAAATAGTATAGAGACACTTTTGGTTAGGTTTAACTATATTCCTTATACATTCACAATAGAGCCTTATCGTCGTACCTCAACAATTGTGCTAAATCGTATGGAAGGACAGGATAAAAATACAATTTTTCTTTTTTTTTTTCAATCATTTTCCCTGGTATACTGCAGTACATTGTAATACATAGAGGCGATGCTGAAAGTTTTATGGATTATTATTTATTTTTTCGTCGATTTCACCCTTGTTTTTTTTTACTGTTTATGTATATTATTTTCTGCCCGCTCGCCCAACTTTTTTTTAGCGCAGGGTAATTGTGCCGGAATTTAGCGCCGTCATTTAGCGTTACATTTTTGCGGGTTCCCCGGAATTATTTAACATTGCAATTCCGTGGGAATGCCTTTCGCGGTACAGTTTTTTTCGGAAAGCATAGCACCGAATATTTATTCGTATATTTGTCCTAATTAAACGCTGGATTTAATTGCGTCGACACAAGTTGGACAATTGTGGGTGATTCACCGGGATTTTAATCATGTTTAATTAATGTTAGATCGGGATAATTTTCACCAGGATTGAATGCTGCATAATTTCCGCTGGTTTTTGGTAGGTTTTTAATCGGTACTTAACGTTATTTTTAGCGGGATGTAGCGTTGGATAATTTTTGGTGGAAATTTCATGCTTGAAAAACGTTGACGGAGGTTTGTTGAAAAATATTTTGCCGGTACAATTAAAAAATTGGGTAATCATTACGGAAATAATTTAATGCCTTAATTTCGCCTCGACAGTCCCATCACCAATGACAGGGCAGAATTTGGTAGCACATATTTTTGTTTTTTTAAGCCATTTTTTTTTTGTATACAGATACTCTTAACAGTTGAATAAGGACTTAACAAAGGAATTATATTAAAGGATGAAAAATGTTTGAAGGTATGTTTCTTTTCCTTACAATTAATCTACTCCTTTATTTATATACTTCATACACTTTGATATTATATTTACAGAGATTTTAATGAAAAGATAGGTATCTATCTATTTCTTAATTTTTGTTATGCCATTTTTGGGATGGGAATTAATATTCACAGGGGGAAGAAGTATTTGTATATTTTTTTTTTAGGTCGCAAGTCAGTTCAGAAGTGCAGGATATTCTCAAATGTTTGCACAATGTATTATGAATAAGGGATTTTTTGAAGTTTTTAGTACAGTTTTTTTTTTTTGGAGAAGAAAGGATGAGGTTGTAAGCGGGGAATTTGTTGATGGTTTATTTTTTTTTTGTAAACTCTATTTTTTTTTTGTATATAATTGAAAGGTAAAAGATTTATTTTCTCTCTTCCTTTTTTCTTCCGGTTTTAGCATTGGCAAGAGCCATTTGTGGGGTTGCCTTGACCAGTCTCGGCGAGACGGGTTCCTTTGGCCGTGGCTAAGGAAGGATCAGAATCCAGGGACTCGGACATCTTGTCACAAATGATGTCCACGAGTCGCTCGAAGACCGCTTTCACATTGATGTTCTCCTTCGCGGAAGTCTCGAAGAATTCCACGCCCAGCTGATCCGCCAACTGCTTCCCTCGCTCGTACGAAATGATCCGCTCATCTTCCATGTCACATTTGTTTCCCACCAGAATCACTTGCGCATTGTCCCATGAGTACGTCTTGATTTGGGTCACCCTACATTACACACAAAATCCAGCGTCAAGTCAGAAGGAATGGATCGGATTTTTTCTAGCTCACTCAATCTCAATCTGCCGTCTTCCAAGAAATGACAAATATGCATCAAATATGAATACGGCCCCCTTCTCTTTTTTTAAAAAATCCTCAAATATCCTTCAGTGACGTATGGCTAACGGCTTTTAGAGCTCCGAACAAGTTCCAGTCTTACGCGTACATTCAATGAAAAATGAAATTCAAATTCAATTCTCTTTCAAGCCTCCCTTTGTCAATGAAAATATAATGATTTAATGAACATTTAATGCCATTCTAATTCATGTACGATATAGGCAACGTATCAATTATCCGAATCAATTTAAGTTTAATTTAAAAATATTTGCCTATATGTGCAATTCAAACGCAGTTGCGGCAGAAAATAACAGATTTATAATTTCCGTGATGCAAACAAGCACCCCAAAAACTCCAAAATTAGGGGTGACAACGATTCGATTCTGAATCGGATTTTTTTGATTCAATTCGATCCGATTCAATTCAAATACTTGAAAATTTGATTGGATTCGACACCGTGAATCGAATCAAATAATTGGATTCAAGGTGTAAATCGGATCATAAAATTCAACTGAAATTCCATTCATTCGATCCATTGTTTAATACAAAATGTTTGGATATTCTTCCGAAGCAGAGCAATAACCATCAAAATATGGTAGCAAATTTAAATCAACGGTAAATATTATCACGGTTACTTACATTTATTTCAAGCGGCAAATTGTTTTACTTCATAATATGCTTAAAATTTGCTAAAAGGGGAAAAAAGGTATCGTAATAATATATTTTTTGGATCGTTTGAATCATGATTCCATTCAATCCATGGCTTGAATCGAACCGAACGAAAACTTTTGCATAATCAATCGGATTGACATGCGAATTTCGATCCGATTTGGGCTTTGAAGCAAATCGAGCTAAACATTTTGGATCAAATCGGATCGTTGCCACCCCTAATTGTCTATGTGTGCATTTCCAACGCATTTGCGGCTGAAAATGACAGAGATATCTTTTTTATGTAATAAAACACTCCAAAGAATCCACAATTGAAGAATTGTGAAGAATTTTGAACACAAAATTTTATTTGTACAAACATTTTTTTGCCCAAACTTTCATTTATAGCATATGTTAAAACTAAGAAATTGAATTATTTCATTTCTAGAGAAAATTATTTAATCAAATCTTTGTTTAAGTCGGAATAAATTCAATTTAAGTATAAAATCCGATAAACAGGGCTTTCTTATAGCCATGGATTTGATTTGTATCAAATCCATGGCTTTAATTTGGTTCAAAACAGACTTTGTTTGATTCATTGGAAAATGTGGAAAACGTCCAAAGCAAACCAAACTGGTTTGTAGCCATCACTACAGTTCCGTCCGTTTCCCTGAGTGCCATATAGGATAACAAAGGGGAGTGCTTTTAGAAAGTAAATAGAATTTCCTTTCCACACTTTCCCTGTTTACTTTCTCTCTGTGGACGTGGGTCGGTTTAAGTCAAGGGGTTAAATTTAGCCGAGCACTCGCTGGGCTCTTTGAAAAGAAAAAGAGGGAAGTTTTGCCCAATCTAAAGCGAAACGCTTGTCCACACTTTGAATTTTGAAAGCTCATTCTTGCCCAGGCTTTTCCCTAAAACTTTAACATAACACACGGAACATCAATAAATACGTAAGAACACACGTCTGAAGGTGTGCCAAGGCAGAATGTTTTTTTGCCCAGGTAAAGCTCCTCACATATGAGCGTGTGTTTAGTGGGTCAAGTCCTGACGGAATCAAGAGCACTCATAAATACATTTTTTGCACACATCCACTAAACATGACGCCCACTGGCAGTATTTAGTGCCGGAGAAAAGTTCAAAGGGAGAGTGCTCGGGGGGGAAAAAATTTGAGTCTATAGTTAAGCAAATGGGATTTTATCCATGTACTTAAAAGTGTGTAGACTGGAATAAAGGGCCGTGGGCGTCTTTATCGTATTACAGGCGGACATTACAAGAGACATTAATTCTAAGGCAAAATGAGTCACCCTTTCCAACTCCTGACATAAATCTCCTTTTTGCCTAAACTCCATTTTTAGCAGGGTCCACCGGTTTTAATAACCTCGCCAGATATCCAATATCATTGCTTTCCCCCTATTACTTTCTCCAAGCATACCAAGCATATGCCGTATGAAACATTTAAAACAGTGAGATCTAGCCCTCTTATATTTGTAGCGTGCAATAGCAATTTAAAAATCCTAGATTTATACTTTCTCCAACTTGCTATTTCACAATTTTCATTTTCTCTCCAGACAGAAAATAGCAGGACAACATTCTAAGGCAAAATGCCAATTTCCGGTTGAAACGGGAATTTGACTAAAATAGCAATTCGAACAGGCAATTCGAAAATAGCAATTCGGAAAATAAC